>JALRMF010000174.1:0-98844 GCA_026120015.1 Dendrostoma leiphaemia
AATTAAAATATATACTGCTATATTAAAGTTTAAGTTTAAAACTTTAATAGAGGTGTATTATTATAGTTTTAAGCTGAAATAATATACTCTTTGCTAGGTCAAAGTGGCTTGTGCCTCGCACTGGGCCAAGTCACTCTTTGCCGTCAGCTTTGGTAAAAGTACCTGTGGGCCAGGTCTCTACCCGGTCCGCAGAACAAGTCCAGGGTACGGAGGTTCCCGCCATAAGTCTTGAAATAAGCGAGCCTTGGCACGATTAGGGGGACCCTTGGTTATCCACTTTGGCAGGGGCTCTCTAGCAAAACAAATGCCGAAAAATTCTTATGAGTTTTTTTTACTTTTTCTCCTATAACCCCTCATTTTTAACTTAATGGCACTAAAATATTATATTGTAACGAGGGCTTAAGTCTTTAGCCTTTTTGCCGTTAGCTTTAATTATAATATAATTCATTAAATTTGCGGAATCTTTAAATAAACTTAATAATAATAGTGGCTTAAAGCTATTAATCTTAGCTAAAATCTTTATTAACGGCTATGTTAAATCTTTGATCTTTACGTTAAAAATGCTTTTTAGCCTAGTTGTTTTTTTGTATATAGTAAATAAAGTTTTAAAGTCTTTAACTTAGTTTAGAAAAACCAGTATAGATAGGAAATATCTTATAATCTTATTGCTAAAGCTATTTAAAGCAGCGCCTTGTTGAAAATAATTTATTAAATCTTTAAAGATGCCGGTATAAATAAGATAAAGCTAACGAAAAAGCCTAGCCTTTTATTAAAGATAAAGGCGGCACAATTAGCTTAGTGTCTTAAATAGTGCTATTAGACCCTTAAGGATTAGAAGAAGGTTGTTTAGTTTAATAAAATAGCTATTGTCTTAAGTATATAATAAAGAGGCTATTGGATTTAGCGTATAAGAGAGAAATATATTGTAAAAAGCTATATTTAAAAGCATTAGAAAGAATATTATAAGTTTATATTTTAGGGCTGCTTTTTATAAGAAAAAAAAGGTCTTTGCTATATTTAAAAGCTGAAAATAATAGCAGAAAAGAAACTAGCAGAAAAAGAGCTTAAAGAGTTAAATGCTGCCTTTAAGCCAATAGCAAAAGCAAAGTAGCAAAAGCTTAAGGATAAATAATATATAGCGGCAAAGAAAGCTAATTCTCGCTATGCCTAGTATTAACGTTAAAATTAGTATAAAAAGACAAAAAAGCTAATATAATAAGAAAAAGGCATTAGTATTAATTAATACTAATATTAAAAGGAGATCCTTATTGATAAGCTAATTTCGTTTGCTTAGTCTTTTAGCCTAAAGGCGTTAATTTAAGAGGACAAAACGCTTAGCTACGCTTACTTTGCCTAAGCCGCAATCTTTAAAGCTGTTAGCATTAAGAGGATTCCTTAGCCTAGGAACTCTTTAGATTTAAATATAATTAAGCTAATGTAGCTAGAAATAAAAAGGCGTATAATAAAGAAAAGGGTGTTAAGGAATTAAACTAAAAGAAAAAAGTTTTAGCAAGCTTATTAAGAGTTGTTTAAGATAGAAAAGTTATGTGTTTTTATTAAAAAAGTGCCCTAGCATATAAAATAAATTATTTGTTGCAATAATAATAATAAATATATTAAAAAGAGAAATAAAGAAGAGAGAGATAAGCTTTATCGGCTTATAAAGGCAATAAATACTTTTAGCATTTAATTATATAAAACTAAACACTAAGGCAATTAATGATAAGGATAATAATAAAGATATCTTATTTTAGTGTAATATAGTACTGCAAGTAGATCTAGGGGCTATATCCCTGCTTTGCCAAGGCTCGCTTATTTCAAGACTTATGGCGGGCGCCTCCGTACACTAAATAAGCTTTACATGGATGTCGCCAACCCCTGCTAGACCCGCTGCACCCGCTGATCATCCCGAAACCATCTACCGCGCGTCTAGTTTGTAATCCTACTAGTGGTACCTGAATCATAACCACAGCAAATCCTTGACCAAACCGCGCCTGTCAACCCGCAGCCGCTCCTTGTCAACCTTGGCCCCTCTCACTAATCAATCCACATCTACATCCGTACTACAATCTTCTCCCCAGACAGCTTCTTATCCCGAATCAGTTCCATCCCCGCCATAATCGCCTCGAAGCCACCATCCAGCACCCTCAGGGGATGGTTCTTGATCTTCCCCTCAGCAACCAGCTTCCTCGCCACATCCCAAAGCTTCACCCCGAATTCTTTGAGCTCTTCGTCCGGCTCACTCCCATACGGCGCAGGCCACGTACACCCCTCGCCAAACACCCTTGGCCCGACGGTGAAGTCGCACTTGACGACCTTGCGCATGGCCGCGTGCTCCTGCCACGGGTCCAACGAGACGTATTTGCCACCCGCGCGCCCGATGGCCGCGAAGCAGAGGATGGTCGACTCGACGCTGGTGATGCAGTCGAGGGCGTATTTGAGGTTGTTTTTTGTGTGGGATTTCTGTGGGACGTTGTTTGTTAGCGGGATCTGAGTCGTATTTTACCGATGTGGTCCCATCACAACCGCTGACGGGTAGCGAGAGGAGGGGGGGTTGGTTTATTAAAAAAAAAAAAAAAAAAAAAAACCTCACAATCTTCTGCGCACACTCCTTCTCATTCCTGTCAAAAACCTCCTCGGCACCGTTGCTCCTGGCCAGGGCAAAGTTCTTGGGCGAGCACACGGCAATAGGAATCATCCCAGACCTGGACCACATCAGCCAAGCCCAAACGTGAAACCCCAGTGTCCAAAACTCACAACTTCAAGAGCTGGATAGCAATCGTAGCCGTAGCCGTGCTCCCGCCATAAACCAGCACATGCGCGCCCTTGGCCACCGGCTGGTCCGGCAGCGGCAGGCCCAGCAGCTTCAGGGCCAGGCCGGCAGTGCACAGCCCCACGGGCAGACTCGCAGCGGCCTCGTAGCTCCACGCGTCAGGAATCTTCATCCACATGCGGCCGCGAGTCACGTTGTAGCCCGCAAAGGCCCCGCGTTCCGGACTCGCCCGGAAGAGCTCGTTCTGCGCCCCGCACACGCGATCGCCTGTTTGCACGTCAGTCACGTCTGCCCCGACTGCGACGACCTCGCCGGCAAAGTCCGCGCCAAGGATTGCGTAGGGCAGAGCGAACGGCCCGCGCATCTTGGTGTCGCTGGGGTTGACGCCGACGGCGTGCACGCGAACAACGACTTGGTCCGGCGGCAGGGAGGGGAAGGGGCAGTCGCGGCGGATGATAACATTGTCTTGGTCGTCGACAACTAGGCCCGGTTGGGTGGTGGGTAGTGTGAGCGGGCTGGGCATCTTGGTGAGGACCTCGCGAGTGGTAAGGACGGTGACGAGAAGGTGGGATGTGGTGGGGTGGGAGACTGAGTGGTCGGAGGAAAGGATGTAGTAATCAATTTTACCTGTTTTTATATGAAGCAGGGCCAGGATCCAAGGTGGTGGGTGGTATGTATGCGTTTTCCCCTGATGGTCTATCGACTCGTATGCATTTGATCATGTAAAATCCCCAGTCATTCAACGCAGCGGCGTATTCCGTGTGCACTTACACGTACCGCATTTTCTCATGAAATCCAGCCAAGCTTGGACCTATTCTCAACCCATCCCAATGGGTGTAAAGCCCATCCCCACATCACGCCTTTCCTTTTGAGACTTCCAAAACTCCACACCTGCAATCTTGGTGGAGCCGTAGATGGGCTTGACACCAGTTGAGATGAGTGAGAATAGGTCCAAGCTTGGCTGAATCCCACGAGAAAATGCGGTATACCCCTTAAACCACCGTATATTAATCCGGTCCCACCACTAGTAAGTCGTCTCATCACGAGCGACCATCTCGTAAATCGTCACGCGACACCGCACCACCACCCTCACAGGAAACCTTTTTTTGTTGTTCACAATGGGCCTCTCCAAACAACCCTCCAAAGCAATCCTCTGCATGCACGGCGGCGGATCCTCCCCCGGCATCTTCCGCTTCCAGACCTCCGCCCTGCGCGTCGCCCTGGCCCACGAGTACGACTTCCTCTACGCGTCCGCACCGCACCTCGCCACGCCCGGGCCCGACGTGCTCCCATTCTTCGCGGGCATGGACCCGTTCTATAGCTGGTTCAGGCCTGTGCACGACGACCCTGCCTCTGAGGTTGTCACTTTTAATGAGGCGGTGCACAAGAGCGTGGAGAATTACACAAGAAACAACCCCGGCGTCAAGATTGTCGGGGTACTGGGTTTCTCCCAGGGCGCAGTGGCGTCGACCATGCTCCTGTGGCAGCGGCAGGTGGGGCGGGTGGCCTGGCTGCCCGACGTCAAGTTCGGAGTCCTACTCTGTCCCGGGTACAGCACGGTCGCCACTGGGTACATGCGGGAGATTTGCGAGCAAGAAGACCGCGGCGAAGAGGAGATTGTGGTGCAGTTGCCGACGCTGCATCTGCATGGACGCCAGGACGTCATGAATCTGCCGCAGTCGAGAAGGATGTACGCGACTCATTATAAGGGCGCCAGGTTGTATGAGTTTGACGGTGAGCATGAGGTGCCGACGAGGGCCGGGGATGTCAAGAAGGTTGTGGAGTATGTGCTGGGGATTAACCCCGTGTAGGGAAAAGAGCGGGTTTATGTGGGTTTGTCTGCTTTTGGTGCCCCACGGGGCTGCTTTGGTGTCGATGCGCTGCGGGTGGACTTTCTGTTGGTCCACTGACTGATGCAACATGGCTTTGTTGCATACGTCCAGTCTAAGTAATTAGTCCATGATAGAATTTATGCTGTATGTATAACGAGGATAATCGCACGGTTCGTGGTCGTCGAACCCGGGCCCTTTATCAAGCCGTGAAGCCATCATATTCCTCCGCATCGTGGGTACCCAAGTAGGTATCGACAACCCGGAAAACACCGACTCTGTGGCCAACCTCGCTGTCCAGTTCAGTCTACTCACCAGCGGCATTATGTCCTACAACCTCCCGCCCCCGGCCTCACCAGCAACCCCCGGCCTCGACTTCGCCGGCAAGCCCTATCACACCTCGCGCATCGACCCTCTAGCCCGCTTCCGCGAGAATGTAGCCCAAGTCCGGCGCTGGATCGAGGACAACCTCTCCGTACGTGATCCTCACCACTCCCACTCGACAACGTCGACTAACCAACCCAGAACTTCTCCCACCTGAACGAAGTGATCGTCCTTCAGCTCGGCTCCGACACCCTCCCCCACCAGCCCCTAACCATCAACGCAACGGCCGCTCCGCCCGTCCTCTCCACCACCATCCCCTCCACCCCCCACAGATCAATAACCATCCTGCCAGAGTACATCCTCGACGCAATCGAAGGGCGCATGCACAGCCAGCACGCCTTCGGGAAACGTGCCACGCCGCCCACCCTGGGCGCCGTGCCCTCCTGCTTCGCCCCCGGCGGCGTTCCGGGGCCTTGCACGGCTGTAGACCCCGAGACGCTGCCGAAGCCGACGGAAGACGTGGCGCAGCTGAAGCGCGATCTGACGAAATGGGGGTATGCGATCTGCGCGAATGCGCTGAGCGCCGAGCAGGTTCAGATGATTCGGACCGCGGTGGAGGAGCAGGCTGAGGCGGAGAGGTTGGTTGGCGTCGGGCATTTGGATAACGCGCACAAGAGGGTGGGAGATCAGCCGAATCAGCGGGTCTGGTCAGTGAACCCCCCTCCCACCCCCCCCCTTTTTTTTCTATTCTCTCTTTTTTTTTTATCCTTCTTTTTCTTGTTTCTGGGCTATTGTGCAGGTGCTGACGTGAGGCGACAAAAACAGGAATCTCCCCAACAAAGGCGACGAGTTCCTCGACCTGCTGAACCACCCGATCATCGACGCCATCATGCCATGGTTCCTGGGAGGCAACTTCAGCCTCTTCACCATGTCGGCCAATATCGCGTGGCCTGGCACGTCGGGCATATACATGCACCGCGACCAGATGGTCATGACGCCGGACACGACCGCGCATGCGTATGTGCTTAATACGATGTGGTACTTGACTGATGTTTCCGATGAGAAGGGTGCCACACGGGTGTATCCGGGGAGTCATGTGATGAATGTTTTACCGGGTGATATAAATCATATTGTAAGTCTCGTTCTTGTTGTTAGTGTTTGTGTCTTACCAAGCCTCGGACAAAACGCTAATATACACTACAAAAGGGCACATCAGTCCCCGCCGCAGCACCAGCAGGCTCCTGTGTGCTCCTCGACAGCAGAACTTGGCACTCGACGGGCGTCAACACGACCAACGAGACGCGGCCGGTAATCCTGCAGTCGTTTTGCAGGTTCTTTGTCCGGCAGATTGAGAACTACCAGGCTAATCTGAGCGAGGAGGTCAAGGCGAAGTTATCGGAGCGTCAGAGGGCGCTGTTGGGTTTGCCGAGTTTGAAGCCTGGTGGCAAGGGCCAGGGGTTTGCGGCTTATAACTGGCCGGGCACGCAGGTTGGGAGAATGAGGGCCGCTGTTGGCAAGTAATGGATTTGTAGGTGCTTTAGATGGGTCGTTTTGTAGCTTGATCCATACAATTTTGATACATACAGTTCCCCAAAACAACTACCATGTCATATACTTGCTATATTGATCGACTTTGCCCAACGACGCAACAAACACTGCATTCATCCAACCTTGGAACCAACCAGTCATGGACAGCACCATCGCATCTACCCAACATGCTTATTCCTCAGCATCTCCTTACCGGGAATAGTCCCCTCCGGAATCCCATGCTCCCTCGCCCACTCCTGCCAATCTGGCCTGGCAAACAACCTATCCCACTCGACGATTGCATCTTGGTTCAAAAAGTCCGCGTGGCCGTGCTCATCCAGCAACGTCGCTATCCACCATCAGTCAGTCTTCCAAAGCAAATATAGCGGCCTTCACAAAACATACCGTAAAGAGGGTGCGGAGCAACTGCAAGCAGGAAAAAGAAAAAAAAAAAGAGAATTGTCAGCATTTGTTTTTTTCTTTGTGCTGGATTGTGTGATGCTTACCCTCCCCGAGACTAGCCTTCCCAGCCGGAACAATCTGGGTGCTCCTAGCCCACTCCATGACGCTGTCCCAGTTCGCGCATGTGTGCCGCGCCCCGTCCCAGTTGACAACGGGCGCGACCTCGTTGACCACCCAGTGCAGGGACAGCGGGGACATGTCTGGGTGGCATTTTAGCGCGTCCATTAGGCGGTGGAGGCAGTGGTCTCGTCTTGGTTAGTATGTAGTCTGATGAAAAAGAAGAAGAAAAGACAAGAGAAAAGGGAAGAGAGTGAGTGAGGGAGTGAGAGAGACAAAAAAAGAACATACGCAAATGACTGCTGTGCGACTTCGCCTCCGCCTCGGTCATGTTGTGGTAGTAATGGTCCTCGTGCAGGCCATTATACAGATATTTCTACCATTCTTCATCAGTACCTGGGTAACCATCCAACAAACCGGGTACATTTTGACTTACAATGCAGTGCAGGTTGTGTCCAACCCACACACTCCCATAACTGCAACTGTCAGCCTCATATCATCCAGGCCCGCACAATTGCAAACGTACTATTCACCAACATCGTCATCCAGCCAGATAGACCCCTCCTCAATCCCCAACCTGCGTATCTCGGCGGTTGGGACGCGGTTGCGGAACGCTTATTCATTTCCGTCAGTGGGATCTCAACCGTGCAGTCTTCGGGGGGTGGGGGTGCAATAATACTTGACAAAAGCATATTCCAATTCTGATCGAGCTCCGGCCGCGGCGCGCCCAGGTACGGGTGGTGTTCGTCCGGCTCCTCGTGGTCGGCGGGAATCTCCTTGTATTCTAGCACATCCTACTCTATGTCAACACACAATTCACACCACTCACCCGACACGAACAACGGGGTAATACCGAAGACCTTACCCAAGCGCGATATCGATCCGGCGCCGCGACGACTGGAGACACCCTTTTGTAGTAAAACTCCCGCGCGGCGAAGAGGACCACTCCCGTGTACACCAGTTGAGCGAGCACCGCGAGCACGGCGTACGTGTACCGCTTCCTGGGCTTGGGGGCGGGCGGCCGAGGTTGGACGCCGTCCGGTGTCAGGGGGTACTGCTCCGGCTCGCCATCGCTGGCGCAGTCGGGGCTGTCGGTGGAGAGGGAGGCGTATTGGTCTTTGTTGAACATTCTGTCTTGCCGGCTGGTGTTTTGCGTGCTCACTGCTGTCGTGAGTGCTGAGTGACGGGGACATACTGTTAGTTCACACTTGGAGCGTGCAAGGATCACAGGTTGAGAAATCGAGGGTCGGTGGGTCCTGGTGGGTCGTGGTGGGTCGTGGTGGGTAAGGGCAGACAACATGGCCAGGAGGCGGATAGGCCGGGATGCAGTAAACGGGGCTTTGTATTACTGCTACATGGTCTATGTCGTGTAGCTCTTGGCATTTACGGATTCGCATCTGGGTGAGTGTGCATGACACGCGGAAGCTTGTTAAGTTCCAACAATCTCATCCAGCCTTACTCACCGCACCCCATCCGGCCTGTCCGGTTCATAAATATCTGCAAAGCCAAAACACTGGAGCATTTCTACCATGTACTGCCGCAACCACACGCCTACGCCGCCGTCCACCCCCCATCAACACACCAGACCTGCCCCGTCACATGCCCCGCGTCTTCCCCATCCGCCAGGAACGCAACCACCCCGGCGACCTCCCTCGGCTCTGCCAGCCTCGCCTGCGGAATCCTTGCTCTGAACCCGGCAGTCGCAGCCGCGCCCAGCCTTTCCACCATCGGCACCGCCGTCGGGCCCGGGGCGACCGCATTGACCCGTATCCCGTGCTTGGAGTACTCCACTGCTGCGGTCTTGGTCATGGCGATCACCGCGCCCTTTGAGATGGCATAGGGGGCTGAGTTGGGCGTGCCGACTAGCCCTGCTATGGATGCTGTGAGGACGATGGAACCCCCCGTGGGCTGCGCGGCCATGAAGCGCAGTGCGAGTTGGAGGAGGAGGAAGGCGCCGTGGATGTTGTACCGGAAGACCTCCTCGGCATCGGCAGCCGTCACATCCAGAATCGGGCAGCGCGGCCCGCCCATGCCCGTGTTGTTGACCAGGATGTCCAGCCGGCCGTGCGTGGTGCGGATGTAGGCCTCCAAGTCGCGGATGCTGTCCTCGGATGCCGCGTCGAGGTGTCGTGGGATTACGCTGGCGCCGAGCTCGGCGGCCAGCGCTTCGTGGCCGGCTTTGTCGGCGGCGATGACGGTCGCGCCTTCGGAGGCCAGGCGCCGGACGATGGCGGCGCCGCTGCCGGATGCGCAGGACGTTACGAGGATGATTTTGGAGGTGAAACGGGCCATTTTTATGTGTGTGGGGGTGTCGGTGTGTGGTCGTTGGGGACTATAGGTAGGTACTGGCTACAGTGAGACTTGGAGAAGTAAACATTTTATATATATATATATATATACACTATTCAAGGCCGAGGAGAGTTTGAACCTTCGGACCTCTGAGGAGTGCGCCGTGCTGTGCGCAGGCTCCTCCTCGTTAAATACATACATTTAGGCTTGGTACTGTACGCCACTACTCATCATCCCCCGGCAACTGAATCTCATGCCCCGTCCCCTCCCTCAAAAGCGGATTCAAAAAAGCCCCCAGCACGGCAACAACCGCACATCCCCAGAACACCAACCCTGTCAAGTTGTGCGACGTGCCGTACCCCAACAACGCCCCCGCCAGCGCCGTGCTCCCCGCCCGCGTCACCATGGAGGAAAAGTACGCGATGCTGTGTGTCCTGGCGAGTGCAGACGGGTGCGGGCACGCCGCGTTGATCAGGACGGTGAGAGACGGGGACACGGTGCTGGTCAGCAGCGCGGTGAGCACCTGCATGGGCGTGATCACGGCCCAGATCCCAAGCCCGGTCTTGCCGGACGGTGGAGGGGTGCTTGAGGGGATGAGGGCTACGAAGGGGTACGCGCAGTAGAGGAGCGGGAAGGCGAGGTAGAAGATCCGCCAGACGCGCAAGGGCCCGAGGCGTTGGGTGAGGCGAGGGTAGAGGATTAGTTGGAGGGGGATGGAGAAGATGCCTGTTTCCGTCCTTGGTCAGCTGGATTTCCAAAAGAAAAGGGGTGCAGGGTGGTGTTTGTTGTACGTACCGTACATGACCGAGGACAAGGCCAAAGGCAACGGCGTGAAGCCAGCCCCTCCACCAAAGAAGAACGGGAGCACCCGCTGCGCCTCCTCCTCCCTGCTGGAGACGGGCGTCACGAGGAGGTTCGGGAAGGCGACGCTCGCGGTGGCGAGGTGTGCTTCGCAGATGAAGGCCGCGAGGAGGACCAGCACCATGTTTCTGGTGAAGATGCGGGTGGTGGGGAGGAGGCAGACGGCGGATTTGGGTTTCGGCGGCGGTGACGGCGGGGACGGCGGTTCCGGCTCGTCGAGGAAGGCCATTTCCTCGGTTGCGTCGACGGGGTCGTACAGTGCATCTTTGCTGAAGCGCTTGCGGAGCGATTGGAGCCGGGAGAGGATGTAGCGTGACAGAGCGATGCCGGGGTCGTATCTGTGGCGGACGAGTTTGGATGTCTGGGTCGTGGTAAGTACTTGGACAGGGTTCTGTTGGGGTTGGGTGAGATGGGAGTGCATAAGTATAAGTACCTCTTCAAGGAATAAAACAGCCGTCACCAACACCACTAGCAAAAAGCTGGCGTTGAGGAGGGCGGGCAGGGCATACGGATACCGGGCCAGCAACCCGCTGCCGCCGTGGGCCTTGGGCGTCAGCTCGACCGTGCTGGCTGCGACGAGGGCGCTGAGGATGATGGCGAAGCTGGTGCTGATGTGGAGGAGGACGAAGGCTCTTGCTTGGAACCTGGTCTTGTCAGCTGAACTGGAGGTGACGACGGCAGAAATAAAAACACAGGCTTACTTTTTTTCTTGCACAATCTCCGGCGTCATAGTCCGCACGATAGCAACAGTGCCATTGGTCAGACCCTCGATAAAGCGCAGCACGAGGGCCTGTTGGAAATTGGCGACGAAGCCGAATAGCGAGCACGCGACAACTACCATCCAACGATCAGCATCTGCCAAGACCTGCTAGCACCATACCTCCAAATCGAAAACGGCATACAAGACCCCAACAAACTCAACACAATAACGACTTTCCTCCCGCCCCTGGGCGAGTCCGCGACGCTCCCCAGAAACACGCTCGCGAGGGATTGCGCGACAGTGTACGCGGCCTGCAGCAGCGTGGTCTGCTGGACGATGGTGGCGCTGGGGAGTGACGGGTCCAGCGACTGCAGCTGGAAGTAGACATAGGATGAGATGGAGACCTTGACGATGGGCTCGCAGAAGCGGACGAGGAAGAGGATGACCAGTTGGTCTTTTCGCGGGAGGGAGGCCCAGGTTACTTTGGATTCTGCCATGCAGGGCTGGCTGTCTTGCTGTGTTCCAAGGCTGGTGTGTTTGACGCCTGTAGAGCAGCCGTCAATAGCATCTGTTTTGGTTTGGAAGGGTTAGGTGTAAAGGTGACGGTGAGTTGTTTTGTTAACTGCATTACCCAGCCTCGCGAGATAATCTTGGATAAGTGACTATTCAATGGCTGAGAATCCCGCCATACTCGTAAACATCATACCGCTCACAACCGCAAAAGTAGCCGCCATTCCAGGTACTCATGTCCCCGGCCAATACCAAATACAAATGTGGCTTGGTGAACCAGTTCCCCTGACGGTTGACTCGGGATGCGGTGGGCTGTGGCTTGGTGAACCGGTTGGTTCCCCTGACGGTTGACTCGGGATGCGGTGGGCTGTGACTTGGCTGGTGGTAGCATATATGGGGATAAATGACTTGGGTAGTGCAAGCCCTGGCACGTCGATACATAGTATTGTCTGTAGGGGGGGGGGGGGCTACCGCACAATCTGAGTACTATTATGTTAAACTGCTTGGCCTCTGCAAACGCGGCTTAGCATCCTCACGAACCCACAAATAATCCACTCCCACATATGAACATCAGAACTCCACAAATGACCCAGAATTCCTCACGAAGCGATGTAGCTTTTGCGGCGAATTTACACACAATGACAGTGTTTTCTGGTAGATCTTGCAATGTATCTTTGGTCTCTACACACACTAAATTATAATGGGGCAGAGATAGCCGAAACACTATGTAATTACAATTAACTTTGGGGGGTTATAGCTTTTTGCACTTTATTGGAATAAAACGGCATTGTCCGTAGGCAGGGCTACTTTGGACGCCTTGATCACTATCCTGCGGCGCCTGTGCGGATAGGCCCATGCAATACATAAATAACCTCATGCTCGGGGCGCAGGTGGACACCTGTCTTGACATATCTACAAGACCCCTTTGAGGATACACTTCAACACCTGTCCTGACATATCTCCAAGACCCCTTTGAGGATATACTTCAACACCTGTCTTGACATATCTCCAAGACCTCTTTGAGGATACACTTCAACACCTGTCTTGACATATCTCCAAGACCCCTTTGAGTCTACCCTTCAACACCTGTCTTGACATATCTCCAAGACCCCTTTGAGGATACCCTTCAACACCTGTCTTGACGTATCTCCAAGACCCCTTTGAGGATACCCTTCAATACCTTTCACCTAATCATCCTCACCTCACCATGGCCCCAGAACCCATCGCCGTGATTGGCAGCGCCTGCCGCTTCCCAGGCGACCTGACAACCCCCTCCAAGCTATGGAACTTTCTCACCAAACCCCAGGATCTCCAATCCCAAGTCCCAAAAGACCGCTTCAACATCGACGCCTTCCACCACTCCGACGGCAGTCACCACGGGCGCACCAACGCACGGCAGGGCTACTTCCTCTCGGACGTAAAGACCTTTGACGCGCACTTCTTCAACATCCAGGCCGGCGAGGCCGAGAGCATGGATCCGCAGCAGCGCCAGCTGCTGGAGGCTACCTATGATGCGCTGTGTGCTGCTGGGCAGACGCCTGCGGGACTGAAGGGGTCCGACACGGCGGTCTATGTTGGGATCATGACGCATGACTTTGAGCTGACCAAGGTTGGGGATTTGGATGCGATTCCGACGTATCTAGCGACGGGGGCGGCCACGAGTATTGCGAGTAATCGTTTGAGTTATTTTTTTGATTGGCATGGGCCGAGTGTAAGTTCTTGTTGGTGGGGGAGAGACGGTGCAGTGCTGACGGACGCAGATGACCATTGATACGGCGTGCAGCTCGTCGCTTGTTGCCATCCACCATGCCGTGCAGCAGCTGCGCAGCGGCACGAGCAAGGTTGCTGTCGCGGCCGGTGCGAATCTGATGCTTTCGCCTTGTAAGTCCCCATCCATGTCCCGTCCACCGCGACCGACAGCTGACGGGCTGCAGTAAACTTTATTACGGAGAGCAAGCTGTCCATGCTCTCGCCGACAGGGCGGTCGCGCATGTGGGATGCTGCGGCGGACGGATATGCAAGGGGGGTGAGTGGTCTGTTTCGTTCCTTTTGCCAGAGGAACAGCTGACTGACACAACATGATGATATTCACAGGAGGGCATAGGATGCGTCGTCCTCAAAACCCTCTCCCAGGCCCTCGCCGACGGCGACACAATCGACTGCCTGATCCGCGAGACGGGCGTCGGCCAGGACGGCAGGACCACGGGCATCACCATGCCGAGCAACGTGGCGCAGGCGGCGCTGATCCGCGCTACGTACGCCCGGGCCGGCCTGGATCTGAGCAGGCCCGATGGGCGGCCGCAGTTCTTCGAGGCGCATGGTATGAACCCCCTCCTTCTGCATCCTGTCAACATACCTAGGTACTACAGCATACTGACTGAGAAAAACAGGAACCGGAACGCCGGCAGGCGACCCTCAAGAAGCCGAGGCCATATCGACCGCCTTCTTCTCCAACACGACGGAGGACGTGCAGGACTTGTATGTGGGGTCCATCAAGACGGTGGTCGGCCACACAGAGGGCACGGCTGGTATTGCAGGCCTGCTCAAGTGCAGCCTGGCCGTGCAGAATGGGATCGTGCCGCCCAATATGCTGCTTGAGAAGCTCAGCCCGCGCGTCGAGCCGTTTTGCGAGCACCTGCGTGTGCCCAAGGAGGCGACGCCGTGGCCGGCTGTTCCGGAGGGGCAGCCGAGGAGGGCCAGTGTCAACTCTTTCGGTCAGCTTTTCCTTCTTTCTTTCTGCTTTGATGGGGAGTATGATGCTAACAGACAACAGGCTTCGGGGGCACCAACGCCCACGCCATCGTCGAGCAGTACATTCCCGCCACACCCTCAACTCCCACCGACAGCACCTCAACCAACGTGCTGCCGCTGGTGTTTTCAGCCCGGACGAAACGCTCCCTCAAAGCCAACATGGAGAGCATCCTATCCTTTATCAAGACGACCCCAGACATCAACATCACAGATCTGGCATGGACGCTTCTCCAGAAGCGCGCCGTCCTGCCCCTGCGCCATTCCATAGCAGCCAGCAGCGTCGAGTCTCTCTGCAAGACCCTGGAAGCCGCCGCCAAAGGCGATCTGGGGCTGGAGTACACCCCCAAAGCCACAGAAGCTGCCCGCATCCTCGGCATTTTTACAGGTCAGGGCGCGCAGTGGCCCGCCATGCTGAAGCAGCTGGTCGTGCACGTCCCGTTCGCGGCGGCCATTGTCGATGAGCTGGACACGGCGCTGCAGACCCTTCCCAAGCAGTACCGGCCCGAGTGGACGCTCAAGGAACAGCTGCTCCTGGAAGGCGACGCGTCCAACGTGCGCCTGGCTCTGTACTCGCAGCCCCTCTGCGCAGCAGTCCAGATCGTTCTGGTCAGGTTGCTGTCCGCAGCTGGTGTCAAGTTTGAAGCGATTGTCGGCCACAGCTCCGGCGAGATAGGCTGCGCGTTCGCGGCAGGGTTCATCAGTGCCAGCCAGGCGATCCGGGTTGCGTACCTGCGCGGGTTTACCTCGTGCCACGCTGCCTCCCCCACTGGGCAGACGGGTGGCATGTTGGCGGCGGGTGTGTCCCTCGAGGATGCACGGGAACTGGTCGAGCTGGAGGCGTTCGCAGGCCGCGTGTGCATCGCGGCGTGCAACTCGCCCGACAGCGTTACCCTCTCCGGCGACGTGGATGCCCTGGAAGAGATGGTCGAGATCCTCGAGGACGAGTCCAAATTCGCGCGCCTGCTCCGCGTCGACAAGGCCTACCACTCCCACCACATGCTCCCCTGCTCGGACCCGTACATCACCGCCCTCGACGACTGCGGTTGTGCGGTAGCCGACGGGACCGACACTGGCGCGACGTGGTACTCGTCCGTGCGTGAGGGCAAGACCATGGCGCGCGCCGACGTCACGGCGCAGTACTGGCGGGACAACCTCGTCTCGCCCGTGCTCTTCCGCCAGGCACTGGAGCAGGCAGGGCTGGAGAAGACGCTCGATGCTGCTGTGGAGATCGGCCCGCACCCGACACTCCAAGCACCCGCGACGAACACGCTAGCTACTGTAACGTCGGACGAGATGCCGTACACCGGGTGCCTGCAGCGCGGCGGGGACGACGTGGCCGCGTTCGCTGCGGGTCTGGGGTACATCTGGGAGCGGTTTGGTGCGCTTGGCGCCGTCAACGGGACCACCTTTGTGGCGGCAATGCAAACCACCCCGCCAGTCAGCCTCTCGAAGCGCCTCCCGCCCTACGCCTGGGACCACTCGCGCGTCTACTGGGCTGAGTCCCGCGCGGCAAAGGCAGCGCTGCACGGCCCGCGCCCGCACCTCATGCTCGGCACGCTGCTGCCCAGCAGCACGGCCACCACCCTCCAGTGGCGCAACTTCATCCGGCCAAGAGATCACGAGTGGATGCAGGGCCATGAGCTCCAGGGCCAGGTGGTGCTCCCCGCCGCAGGGTACGTGGTCATGGCGATGGAGGCGGCGCTGTATGTTGCTGCGCCGAGGAGCGTCGGGCTGGTTGAGATGCTGGATCTGAGCATCGACAAGGCGGTTACGTTTGATGATGCGGACAGCATGGCGGAGCTGACGCTGACTGCGAGCGTTACGCATTCCGACGATGCGCAGGTCGAGCTGGAGTTCGGGATTGCCTCTTGCCTGTCCCGCGAGTCGGCGCTGTCTCTGTCTGCCCAGGGCCGGATTCTCGTCACCCTCGGAGAGCCCGTGTCACTCCCCAGCCCGGGCCCGGCACCGCCGCACGCCAACCCGGTCGATATCAAGCTGTTCTACAAGGAACTCGACAGCATCGGGTATGACTACAGCAACAACTTCCGCTGCCTGTACAGCATGTCGCGGAGCACGTCCCGGGCCTCGGGCCACATGGCACACCCGCGGCTGGTCGATGGCTCCAACCCCATTGTTCTGCACCCCGCGAATCTCGACCTGGCCTTCCAGACTGTCATGGGCGCGTACTCGTCCCCCGGCGACAAGCGGCTGCGGTCGCTGTACGTCCCGACGCGCGTGGGGCGGATCGCGCTGGCGCCGGGTGTGTGCGCGAGCACGCTGGACTTGCTCGAGGGGGTGCGCTACAACGCTGTCAACACCTACGATGGTGGCGACTACCTCTCCGGTGACATCGAGGTGTTCGACGAGGAGACCAACGCCGTGCTGTACAGCGTCGAAGACATGCACCTCAAGCCGCTGACGCCGCCGTCTGCATCCGAAGATCACAGGCCGTTTACCAAGACTGTGTGGGGCCCGCTGAATCCCGACAAGGTCCTTGATGTGGAAAGGTTGTGGGCCACGGAGCAGGATAAGGAGGTTATTCCCATTATCGAGCGGGCGGTGTACTACTTTGTCCGCAAGTTCTTGGCGGGACTGACCGAGGAAGATAGGAAGAACGCGAGTTTGGGCAACCAGCGGTATATCTACTGGCATGAGCATGTTATCAAGCTTGCCAGGGACGGGAAACATTTGTTTTACAAGCCCGAGTGGGAGGAGGATACGGAGGAAAGCATCGACAAGCTGCTGCAGGAGTAAGTCACCCCCACCAACGCACAACGACATGACTTACTAACATGCGGATGATAGGAACTGGTACCACCCTCACCTGCGGCTGGCCAAGCTGGTCAGCGACAACAGTCTGTCAACGATCCGCGAGAACAAGAACCCGTTCATCTGGATGGACGAGGACGGGCTTTTGACAGAGTTCTACACGAGCTACCTGACCAGCGGCCCTACGTGGGAGTACGGGCAGCTGTTGATTGGGCAGATTGCGCACCGGTTCCAGAACATGGACATCCTAGAAATCGGTATGTTCTCTCCACCCTTGTTCTGTCTTTGCAGAAAACTAACACCACCACCAAGGCGGCGGCACCGGCTCCGCAACAGCCTCCATCCTCGCGATCCCGGAGCTCGGCTTCAACAGCTACACCTTCACGGACATCTCCGCCGCCTTCTTCGAAAAGGCAAAGGAGAAATTCGCCCCCTTCCTCGAGCGCATGGACTTCCGCAAGCTGGACATCACCAAACCGCCCGCGGAGCAGGGCTTCAAGACCCACGCGTACGACATGATCATCGCGAGCTCCGTGCTGCACGCCACGCCCAACCTGACCGAGACCATGGCTAACGCCCGCACGCTGTTGAAGCCCGGCGGGCATGTTGTTATCTGCGAGGCTACGAACAAGGATCATATGCGGGTTGGGTACTTGTTTGGTTCGTTTGCGGATTGGTGGGCTGGTATCGATGAGGGCCGCACGTTGGATCCATTTGCTACCCGCGAGGAGTGGGATGCCATTTTCAAGAAAACTGGCTTCTCTGGCATCGACAGCGTCACCACTGACCGCGAGAGCCACCTCTTCCCCAACACCCTCCTCAGCACGCACGCCGTCACGCCTGAGCAGCTACGTCTCGACGAGCCCCTGTCCGCCCCGCCTAAGCCGCAACACCCACAGCTCGTCATCGTGGGTGGCGGCGTGGCATCCGCACCCATCCTGAAGAAGATCCGCGAGCTGCTACCAGGCCGCAACCCGCTCGTCGTGCCCAGCTTGGTCGAGTTGCCGGCGGCGGAGGTGCAGCCCAAGGCGACGTACGTGGTCCTCTCGGAGGTTGATAGCCCCGTGTTCGAGGAGCTCACCGAGGAGAAGCTCGCTGCTGTCAAGGGGCTGTTCTTTGGTTCGAACCCGGGCGGGGTACTCTGGCTGACGGAGGATGCCTGGGTTTCCAACCCGCGCCAGGCGATGGGGATCGGTATGTTAAGGTCTGTCCGGTTGGAGAACCCGGATGTTGCGTTCCAGTGTCTCGACGTGGACCGGCTCGAGGACCTGGACGCCAAATTCCTGGTCGAGCAGATCCTGCGCCTGGAGGAGGGTACGCCGGAGAATTCGGTCTGGACGCTTGAGCCGGAGATCTGCGTCGTGAACGGCCGGCCCCACGTGCCGCGCATCAAGCAGGACAACGCGCGGAATGACCGGCTCAACTCCATCCGCCGCCCGATCCTCGACGAGGTCGACGTCAGCACTGCCCGCGTGGTGCTGCAGAGCACGCCACCCCCAGTCCTGGTCGCAGCGCAGACCTCCCAGCCCCTGGGTATACCACCCGACGCAGCCAAGCAGACGATCCGCGTGCACCACGCCACCGCCAGGGCTATCCGTGTGCACGGGCTGGGGTACTTCCACATCGTCACTGGCACGACGGCTGACGGCGCGGTGCTGGCCCTGGCGGAGGTCAACGCGTCTATTGTCACCGTGCCGGTCAAGCACACCTTCCCTATAAAGGACACCTCCGTAAACACCCTGTTGTCTGCTGTTGCGAATCTCATCGCGCAGGTCGTGGTCGATACGCCGCCTGGTTCGTCGGCACTGGTGTACGCTCCGCCGAGGTTCTGCGTGGATGCGATTAAGCAAGTCGCGGAGACAAGGAAAGTGCGTGTGCACTTTGCTACCACGAATGATGCGTCGGTCTCCCGGGGTATTGTCCTCCATCCCCGCGATACCGAGAGGGCGCTGAAGCAGAAGATCCCGAGTGGTATTGCGGCCCTGTACGACCTGTCCTCCGACAAGCACGCCACGTCTCTCGGCCCACGACTCGCCCGTATAATTGGTTCCGCTGCACGGGATTCAAGCTACATCTCCCGCGCTGAAGCAGCCGCTGTCGCTTACTCGGACGCCCTGGAAGCAAGCCAGCTGCAGCTCGTCGCCGAATCCATATCAACCCCAGCGCTGGACGTAGACAACATCGCCTCCTGCCCCGTCACCAAGCCCGCCGACGCGACCGACGCCCTAGACGCGATAGTCGACTGGCAGGCCGAGGCCAAGGTCGCCGCACGCGTCAGCCCCGTGGACTCCGGCACGCTCTTCGTCAAGAACAAGACGTACATCCTCGTCGGGCTTTCGCAGTCCATGGGGCGTTCGATCGCGGCGTGGATCGTCAAGCATGGCGGGCGGCATGTTGTGCTATCTAGCCGGAATCCCGAGAGGCCGGAGGCTGGGTGGCTTGAGGATATGGAGAGGTTGGGCGGGAAGATTACCGTGCTCCCCATGTAAGTCTCCCTGCATCATGTTTTGAGAGTGAATATCATCTGACAAAAAAAAACAAAAAAAACAGGGACGCATCCAACGCACAATCTGTCGACGCCGGCCTCGCCACTCTTCGCGACGTACACAACCTGCCGCCGGTGGGTGGTGTGGCGTACGGCCCGCTGGTGCTCAAGGACTCGCTGCTGAACAACATGGACCTGGCGACGATGGACATGGTGCTCAAGTCCAAGGTCCCCGGAGCCAAGATCTTCCACGACCGGTTCTGCGACCCGGAGAAGGACCCGCTTGATTTCTTCGTCATGTTTTCTAGTGCCGCGTTATTTGGTGGTAATCCAGGCCAGACGAATTACACTGCTGCGAACGCGTATCTGCAGGCGCTTGGGCAACACAGGCGGAGCAAGGGTCTTGCTGTAAGTGGTTTTGTTTTATTGAAGATCATGTTTGGTAAATGTGCAAGGTGGACAAGCTGACAAAACCAGGCCTCCACAATCCACATCGGCGCCGTGATGGGCATCGGCTACCTGACCCGCAACAGCCGCGAAGCCGAATTCCAAGAAAAATCCGACGTCGACACCCTTGGCGAAGCCGAATTCCTGACCCTCTTCGCCGAGGCAGTCGTATCCGGCCGCCGGGTTGATGGCGTCGACGGCGTGCACGCCAAGAAGGCCATCGACATGTCAGAGACGGAGATTGCCAGCGGTATTCCCGCGATGGAGTCGCGGCACAAGGAGACCATCAAGTTCTACCATGACCCGAGATTCGGAAATCTGAGGACGCCGGAGAGTAGGGGCGATGCCGCTGACACGGGCGGGAGCAAGACGAGCGTCAAGGAGATGTTGGCCGTGGCGACGACGATGGAGCAGGTTCGGGCGGCTATTAGCGGTGAGTTGTCTTTGATGACGGTTTGGCATGGTGGGCTGGAGCTGACTGTGCAATGATACAACAGAGAGCCTCTCCGACAAGATGCGCGGCGTGCTTCACATCCCGCCGGAAGAGAGCGTCAACGCGGGTGCTCCCCTCCTGGACCAGGGCATCGACTCGCTCGGCGCCATCACCGTCGCCTCATGGTACGCAACAATCCCACCGATTCCCCCACCATAACACAGGCCACTAACAAGCTTTTTCACACCCACAGGTTCTCCAAGCAACTCCTAGTCGACATCCCCATTCTGCGCGTCCTCTCCGGCGCGTCAATCGACGACCTGGCGGCCGAAGGCGCCTCCCGCCTCCCCCCCACCGCCATCCCCCTGGTCGCCGACGCACAAGGCCCCGCAGCACACTCCGAGGACTCTTCCACCGAGGCATCCTTCGACGGCGTCTCAACCCCGCTGTCCACTCCCGGCGAAGCCAAAGAGCCAGTCGAGGGCGTGGTACGCAAGGCCCCCATGTCGCTGATCCAGCAGTACTCGTACACGCGGCAGGCCTCCCTCCCCGACGTTACCATCTCCCACAACACCATCGGAGTAGTCATGGAAGGCAGCCTAAGCACCGACAAGCTCGCACAGGCCGTGACGGCAGCCATCACACGCCACGAGACCTTCCGCACAGCCTTCCGCCCCTCGGAATCCTCCCCCACACCGCTGCTGCACGTCCTCTCCGCCCCGACCTGGGCCCTGCGTGCCGTCTCCGTCGCATCCCGCGCCGAGGCAGACGCCGAGCTGGCTAAGCTGCAGAAGGAGCCCTACGATCTGGAGAGCGGCGAAACCTTCAAAATCGCCGTCTTCACCTGGTCGCCCACATCGCACCTCCTCGTGCTCGCCTACCACCGCCTGGCCGGCGACGGCTCCACCACCGAAAACCTCGTCGCGGAGCTTTCCCAGCTCTACTCCGGCGCCGTACTCCCCCCTGCACCACAGTACACCGACTTCGCGGTGAAACAACGCACCCTCCTCTCCTCGGGGGGTATGGACGCGTCCATCGCGTACTGGACGGGTCTCTACACACCTCTTCCCGCATCGCTTCCCCTGCTGCCCCTCCCCGGCGTGAAGAGCGCCCGTGGACCCGTGAGCTGGGACCAGCACACCGCCATGTCCCGCTTATCTGCCGTGCTTGCGTTCAGGATCAAAGAGCGCACCAAGAAACTCCGCACGACGCCCATGACGTTCTATCTTGCTGCGTACGCCGCGCTGCTTTCGGATCTTTCCAAGCAGGAGCAGGTGTCCATTGGTTTGGCAGACACGAACCGCTCCTCTGTGGCTGACCTATCCACCATGGGCTACTTTGCAAACTTGCTGCCCTTGCGCCTCACCTCCTCCGATACCTTCACAACCACCATCGAATCCGCCAAGGAGGCGGTGCGGCAGGCCATGTCACACTCCGTCGTGCCGCACGACCTGATCTCCTCCCGTCTGGGACTTGATAAAGTCTCGCCGCAGGAGATGACGCACGCGCCGCTCTTCCAGGCGGTCTTCGACTACCGCCAGGGGGCTGCCGAGTCCGGTACCATCGGCGGTGCGAGTATCGTCGAGGTGTTGGCGAGCCGGGAGCGCACGCCGTATGATGTTGTGTTAGAGATGAGTGATGATCCGACCAAGGATCCTCTTGTTACTGTTAAGTTGCAAAGCAGCGTGTATGCGGAGAGTGATGCGGAGGTGTTGCTGGGGAGGTATGTTGAGTTGTTGACGGCGTTGAGCAAGGGGAATGCTGTGTAGTGTGTTTTTGACTGGGTAATGGTTTTCATGTGGTGGGTTCTGTGAAGCTGAAGTACCGACGTATCAGCCGAAATACTAAAGTCTTTAATGTGGCGGTACGGCATATAGTTCCAATTGAGAGACAAGCAGCAACGTGTTCTCTTGTAGCCTCCAGCTTTTGTGGCGATACAACAAGGGTAAAGAAGCAGGACCACCGGAAGGGGGGATCTTGTTGCTGGATGAGGTCAGCTCCACTGTTGATGTTGACACAGAACGGGTCGTGCACGCTGCTATCAGGAAAGAATTTGCGTGATATACTATTATCATGATCAGTCATCGCCTGGAAATGATCATGGATTATGACATGGTTGAGAGTGGCGCGCCAAAGAAGTTGCTGGAGACAGAAGAGAGCAGGTTCAACGAGTTGATGTCAGAACCCCAAGACGTTAGTTTCAGTTTCCGAGTTCACAGACCACTTCCAGGCGATGGACTATTCCGAAGCAGTGGGCTACCTAAGTATTTCCAAGCAAAAGATCATACTGGAGAATGGGTTACACCAGTAGAATAATCGGTGATAATGTGCTCTTTTTGAGATCGTTCATTTCAAACGAACACACTTAATCGGGCTTCCAAGCTTCCGGTGGCATCATCTAAAAATCAATTCACCTTTAAATTAGTTTGATAGTACCTATATCCAGAGGCTCTCCCCTACCCTTTTTAATATCCAAAGCCTCACCATACATTATGCCGTAGATATTTGTGGAACCAACTAGCCGATAAGTGCCATCACTTCCAGCCCAACGAAGAATTACGGGAACTTTGCTACCAAAAAGAATGGCTATGGTGTCCCCTGGCTCGGTCTCAATCGGACCTGTTCCAAGATAACCTGCTTCTGTCGTAAACATTCGTCGAAACATCATGCCTTGCGACAACGCCTCCTCAGCATCATTACGAGTATGGCCGGCCACGCTCGGCGGACCTGGTCCTATGACCTGAGAGGATTTCCGCAAGCGGTCAGATACCGTTTGCCCAAAAACTGTGAAGCTACGTAGCGAGAAGACGGTGTTGTTAAATCGCGAAAGCCGTGGGTCCTCGCCCTCGTCTAGACGCTTTTCGGTCTCACGAAAAGATGTCACCAGACTGGCAACGGCCGATGGCTCCAAGGCTTGGTCGAGCTCGGTGCGATTTCGGGTTGCGGTGCGCCATAGAGCCTCGAATATCTCGGGGTCTCCGCCCGTGTAGACACAACGAGAGAAGCGCGGCTGCGATGCGGGACGTTCTGGCTCTCTCCCTTTGAAGGATGCCTCCTCGGAGCGGGCTACGCCGTCGATTGTGTCGATGATATACCCTGTGCAGAGTAGAGCTTTTGAGGTCTCGTCGAACTCGATGTCTTGGGCCGTTTCATTCTTGCTTGCCGCGAAATACGGCAGGGTAGTATCGGGGTTATCCTCTTGTCCAGGCTGTAGAGGAGCCGCTCCAAACCCGGCTGCCCAATCGGGCACCCAGCTTGGCAGACCTGGTGTGGCCCGTGGCCGGGCATCGAAGTGGATGATATCCAGGGATTTCTTTCCCCTGATATAGTCGATCACAAAAGTCGTGTAGACTGTGTCGATGGGCTCGGTGTAAGTGATTTTGACGAGGTGCCCATCGTTCGCGACCCCAATCTTAGCATAAACGCAATCGCGATGATCTGTGGCAACGAGGCCCATACTTCGATGATGGACCGTCAGGATGGACCAGAGCCTTCCGTTCCGGCGAGCTGCCCTGACGCGGGTCATGCCATTCATGAAGTTCCGTGTAGGCACGTGCAACTTGACGCCGTCTTCGTGGCTGAAAGTATCCCAAAGCTTGTCTCCGGCATGCCAGAGAGCCTGAAAGCCGTCGAGCATGTCGGCATCGGGCAGTGTAGCTCTTCCGCAGGAGAAGAGGGCTTTCCGAGCCAAGACGGTTTCCTGCAGCACCCAAGCTCGCTCAAACCAACGCCGCCTCATCAGGGCGCTCAAGGCCCTCCACGAACGCAGGAATCTGGGATCGTGTGCCATTGCCAAGACTCTGGCTCGTCCAGTCTCGTGGTCTCGTCGGTGTCGTGCCAGAATCTTAAGAAAGTTCAGAGCCAAGTCCGAGTCTTCCGCTTCCTCCCCCAACCATATGAATACACTGTCCGCGTTGGAGAAGATCTCGCCCATGATTGCCACCTGGTAACCACGTTCTTTAAAGTTGGACTGGTTGATGCAGATGGCGTCGGCCCATACGAATTCGTCTCCTCCGTCGTTGTGCCAGTCCCTTATGGCCCGTAGACCTGTTGCGAGATTTGACCCTACACTGACTGGCTGTCCATTCACGATGATATCTTCGATGAGTTTGTGGTCGTCGGTGTTACCTACAGTTCTTGTTTCCCCAAAGACCCGCGACTCGCTGGTCCCATGATTGAATGGGCTTTTTTATGTATAAGAAATCGCGCGGTAGGATGGTGCGTAGTGGATATTGAAAGATAAAAGGTCGTAGGCAATAGTTGAATTATGGTTGAGATATATTCTAAAGAGGCGAAATTTATAGACTTATAGCTGACCTATGTTTTATAGTAGGTTATAGAACAAAGGGCTCTTTACCTTTAGAGCCTTAGATTTCGGAAGCTTATTGTTTGCTATATTTAGTTTCGGCGTTTCTCTAATTAATAAAATATGCGGCTTTAGTTGGCTTAAAATGACTAAAAGGTTAGAGGTGTTTTGTTAAATAATGAGGGCTTTAATTGCGCGGTAGAATGGTGCGTAGTGGATATTGAAAGATAAAAGGTCGCAGGCAATAGTTAAATTATAGTTGAGATATATTTTAAAGAGGCGAAATTTATGGACTTGTGGCTGACTTATGCTTCGTAGTGGGTTATAGAACAAAGGGCTTTTTACCTTTAAAGCCCTAGATTTTGGAAGCTTATTGTCTGCTATATCTGGTTTTGGCGTTTCTTTAATCAATAAAATGTGCGGCTCTAATTGGCTTGAAATGATTAAAAGGTTGGAGGTGTTTTGTTAAATAATGAGGGCCTTGATCAAACGTCGAGAGATTCTCTCAGTGGCGGCACTGGAGGAACCTTGGTCTAATCATGTCCCCTGCCTTTATACGGGCCTGCGGGGCTCGTGGGGGCTCCAAAGTCACCGGGGGTGGCAAATGCACCTCGAGTGATTGGGACATGAAGCAAAGCAGACCCTCACCCGCGTGACCACCCCCTCACTCTTGTGTGACCGTCGGTTGCGCAGGGTCATCAATACAATGCTCAGCTGGATGTGTGGTGGGCTGACGGATGACACGATCGACACTCTGTCGGTACAGTAAGTACCTCTTTCAACAACGCAGACCTTCCAGTGACGACAACAACACAATGCCCGCCATGTCAGCGTTTTCCTGGATCGGGCGTGCTCAGACCTGTTGATCCAAGCCTCCTTTACCTCAGTCGCAGCCCGGCCACATTACATTTCGTCTTCATGTGCCCCTTGGCGCTGCCTGGGTAGGGCTCATGGCATTCTGAGTGAATCGGACTGTAACACACTCGTGCAACACGGTGCCTGCCGCCTCTGGAGCTTTCGTCTAGGCAAAGGGAGAAAAATATTGCCCTTCCACCCTTTCCCCCTTTCTTCCTCGTATAGCTCCCACAACAACCAAGTCAGTCCCATTCTGAAGGGAGTGGTTGATCTGATCAGCTCTTCAGAGGTCATGGCATACCCTTCACCGGCCCCAAAGGAGCCAGGGCGGTTCACCAAGGCCGTAGGCTGCCCAGGCGGGTGGGACCCTACCCGTTTGTGACCGCCGGAGGTGTGATGGCCTTCACTATCTATCACACACACACAATCGTTGAGCCGGACCCGATGAGAAATTTCCTCGAGCGAGAATTGGCATCGAAGCAGGCAAAACAAGTACCATCGTAAAGGGCCCTTGTCAAGGAGGCACAGGCGTCGCAGAGGTTGCTAGGAGGTTTGGTGCGCCTTTGCGGGCCGGTCCCCGAGGTGGTTTGGGTAGCCGGTTTTGGCCTGTTGCCGTGGGTTCTCCCCATGGCTTGGTACGCCAATAGATGACGCTGCGCAACAAGTCTCGGGAGTGGAAGTGCTGGGATCTGCAGGCAGAACTTCTCCCCAGCGGCGCGACGGAGCAATCCCATGCCAACCTTGACGACGGCGGAATGCAATCTCGGCCGGTGTAGTGGTGTGGAAGGCACGACGCGTATCTACCTCCAGCTACAGTCTCTCGAGCACAACCAGTGAGCATTTACACTCACCTTGACAGCACTGGGTTCAAATCATTCTTTACAACAGGAGTCACCGCTGAAAGCTGCAAGACCGCTAAACCTTCGCATCGCCTGCGCTTCGTCTACGTTGTCTGGGAGATTTGAACCGTTGGTCAGGACGAGAGACGCCGCAAAGACTTGGAAGGGTAGGCAAAGAACTCTCACTTCAAAGTCTGCTCTCGGGGTCGCAAGCATCGTGAAAAGTGGCTTAGTGTATGTGACGAGCAGGGCGAGGCGTTGGCCGAATAGAACGGTATATTGTGTAAGTCTATTGTATTTAATAAAAAAAAAAAAAGAAAGAAAAAAAGAAAAAACCAAAGGATAAGCAAGCTTTTAAATACTAGGGAAGCTTTGGAAATAGTAGGGCTCGCAGAGGCCCCTGCTCGCAACAGTGTAGTGGTGTAGAAGGTAAAACTGGCAGGGTGGCGATCACAAGGGCTTTTGTTGCGTTTTAGTCAAGGGAAGATTTGTTTCAACAACAACAACAACCTTAAAACAGCGGCCAAGGTCGACAGGTCCGAAACTCAAGCGTGATGGTCCAGCTTCCGGAGTTCCGGTCACAGCACGCTGTTCCGGCGGCGGACCCTTGCATCAGCGGGACGCCGACCACTACTGACCTGGCGACGGGGAGGCTGGGGGTGGCAGGACTGACCGAGCGAAGGTGGGCGTTCAGGTGGGACAAGTTATCTCTTCCTACCAGGATTACGAGTGCGGCTGACACAAAGGGCCAACAACTCGCAGGATGGGCTTGCAGTTTCAACTTCAAGAGAGAGTTGTTGAGAAGGTGTCGATGTTGCGGTAGCTTGGAATTCCGTCAAGGTTCTGGCTGTGCCCCACGGCAATGCCGTTGTGTACGTGCATATTTATTAGCAGTCGGTTATGGTACTATTAGGTAGTAGGTAGTTCCAAGGTTGGGGCCGCTTACATGCATGTACTGTACCTGTTGGGCTTTGCCTGTAGGATGCGTCCCGAGACGGCGGGGGGCTGCATGTTTGCACAAACTTCCAAGGTTGTAAGCCCCAACAACACAACTACGAGCATGTGGGTTGGCGGCTGAATACTTCCAAAATTAGTACAGCAAGCCACCCAACAGGACTTGATGCTCTCGGCGTAGGGCTCATGGTACTTGAGGACATAGCCTTATTATTAGTATACGGCACCTCAAGCTGGTTTGCATGGCCTTGACCAAGCAGGATTTTGGCCGGCCCACTTTTGAGGAATGTTGTTCGCTTGAATGCTCTCTCTCATTTCAGCGCCGTCTCAAAATAGGCATTAAAAGACGGTATCCCGCATGAATTCAGTATACCCTCGATGTCGTCAAAGTTCGAGAACAGAAAAGCAAGATACTTCAAGAATCGTACCGCCAGCAGACATTAGTGTTATATGCGGGGACAGTGCTTCTACATATTACCTGACCAGGCAGACAACCATGCACGCGCTCATTGCCGCCCTCGGGCTCTTCGGGATAGCGTCCGGCGTTGGGACAGAAATGACCAGGCAAGCAGGCTCGACAGACCAGCGGCCCGTGTGGGAAGCAGTCGACACCAACAAGCACATCACTACAGCCTCCGAGCTCCAAGCCATAGCGCAGGGCTATTTCGAGTGGGTCAAGGCGCAACCAGGCGCTGACCAGAACCAGGCATGCATCGTTTCGAGCTTCTACGACCCGACGACGATGCGGGTCTACTCGTCCACCGTCCCCCGGACAGGCGCCTCCCTGACCGAGATGCAGACGCAGGACAAGACCAACTCGCCCTTACGGTTCGCGGCTGGCGGCAGCGCCTGGTCGTATCACGCCGAGGACGCCTGCCAATACGCCCACGAGGAGGAACACAAACAGCCGGCCGGCAAGTCGTTCTACCCCGGGGGCAGATTAGTTACTTCGTGGGGATATTTGACACCGGCTAGAAAGACCAGGCCCGGGCCCGTGGGCAATATCTGTGGGGACAGAACATTCCGTCAACCTCGAGCGGCCGTCATGCTCAATCGTGGGCCGTTCCCTGCACGTGAAGTGGATGAATCAATAAGAATACAACGACAGAACCTGCAGTAAGACCTGGACGTACAATGGGCTGGATGGCAATACGTACGACGAGCACGCCGAGATGGTGGGTCCATAATGTCTACGACGCAGCCCACGGGTGGTACGACGAATAGGTACTGGGTGGCGGCGAACCCTGATAGGTTGGATGAAACAACGTGCGGTCACAACCACGGTTGCGTGCGTGAAAACATTATCCCCCGGCCACAGAGGATCAGGTCGGCCAAGGAAACGTCAGCGAATTCTCAGAAAGAAGTCTCTTCCAGCCCAGAGCCGACGCTCCTGGGCAAGGTCGCTTTATCCATCAAGACTCGTCCAGTGCTAAGGCAACAAGGACTTTTGAGGCAGCCAAGACTCTGTCCAAGGCTATCAAGACAGTCGCTTGAGCCACAAATCAAAGTCCGTCCCGAAATTAAAGGCCAAGGGACATGGGAAAGGAAATGCCTAGGTGGATAAGGCGGGTGGCATAGAGAACAGATTGGCAAAATCGGGGGGTCGGCCCCGAGACATCAGCACTGGAAGAAGCTTTACCTACATACCCAGTTGAAGTTGACGCCATCACGGCATGGAATTCTTCACGGGTTGTACTATTAAAGCTTTGTTGTTATCTGCGTACAATGCAGCGACAGGATGTCTTTTTGCAGCTGACTCAAACACCCTGTGAGAGAACTGACTGCCAAGACCGGAAGACGGAGATGAGCCAGACGGGGGCTGTGGTGATTCCCAGCTGTTTTGCAGATTATTCTAGTTCCTGGCCAGTGGGCATCCCAAATGCCCATCTTGGCAGTCACCGTATCAAAGACCGGGAAGAATGAGGACGTCAGACAGTCCTGGCACTGCTAGGTAGAAGAGGAACCCACCCCTCGGTTCCCCTAGAGTAATTTTAAAGGGACGTTGCTGTGCGCTCCAGGTAACAGTTGAGCGTCTCGCTCGGCCTTCCTGTCCCCACAGAATGTAATTCTGTCCCTATGATCCATCTACGTAATCTTTTTCGATTTACAACGTCGCTGTTCCCACGGGATATAAGGCTAAGCGCCTCGCCTCTCCGAGGTCGCGGCAAATTGAGGCTTGTTGTAGATTTCTCATGGGTTCTCAGCGGATACTGGCAATCTGCAGTCATTCTTTTGGCCTCCGGGGCTTTCGCCGAGTTCTCGATTCCACTCTCATTATCCAGCACTCTTTCCACATCATCTGTCGTTTCCATTCTATCTCTCCCTTTCCGATCCGCATTACCATTACACATACCCTGTCTAAGATGGCCTTCAAGTCATTCATCGCCATGCTCGCCGCGGCAGCTGTGGTCGAAGCTCATACCCGCATGGTCGAGATATTCCGGGGAACAGCAGGGCAGGGCGAGGCCGTCGGGATCCGCATGAACCTGGACAGCAGCACCACCACGGCGCCCGTCATGGACCTCACCTCGACGGACATGGTCTGCGGCAAGGGCGGGCTGACGGCGGTCGGCCGCACGGTTGAGCTCGCAGCGGGCGACACCATCTCGATGCTACACCGGGCGTGGGCCGACGGCGCTCAGGCCGAGGTCATCGACAGCAGCCACAAGGGCCCGACGGCGGTGTACCTCAAGAAGGTGGCGGAGCCCGGCGCGACGGCGCCCTGGACGGCGAACGGCGACGGGTCCGGCGACGGGTCCGGCGACGGGTGGTTCAAGATCTCGTGGGACGGCCTGGACCTGGCGGCGGGCACCTGGGGCGTGGACGACATGATCACCAACGGGGGATACACGGCCGCCGATATCCCAGGGGGCCTCTCCGACGGGTACTACCTGGTCCGCGACGAGGTGCTCACGCTGCAGAACCGCGATGGCGGGACCGTCAACCCGCGTAGGCATCCCTTTCCTACTGTCACGGATCCCATGGTGACTTTGTGCTCCGTTACCGCATGCTAAATAGTCTCCAGAGTTCTTCATCGGCTGCGTGCAGGTGTACATCTCGGGCGGCACGGGCACGGCGGCGCCGACCACCGTCGCCATCCCGGGCCACGTCACGGCGTCCGACCCGGCCGTGACGTACGACATCGACGCGCTGCCCTGGACCGCGTACCCGGAGTTCGGCCCGGTGGTGTACTCCGACGCCGTGCTGACGGCCGAGCTCGCCCGGCAGCAGCTCAGCGCGGCCGTCGCCGACGTCGTCGGCTCGTGCCCGTCCGACACGGTCCTGGCCGTCGGCAACAAGTGCTATGCCGAGCTGGCCTCCTGGACCGACGACACGGCCGGCTCGCTGCCCCTGTGCTGGGCCGCCTCGGATGCCTGCTGGGCGACCAATACGGAATGTTGGGCGGATGTCGAGCCTGTGATTAATGCCGCGGACACGAGTAAGGGATGTAACCTGTGGCAGGATAAGTGCCATGCTCTGGTGGCGTGGTGTGAGGCCGGTAATACGAGCGGGCCTCCGAACGCGGGCCAAGTGCTGGCGGAGCCGGAGGATGTTAGTCCCTTTAGCAGCTTGTGAGGCTGGGAGATAATATGAACGCTTCGAAGGGGAGCAAGACCAGCTCGTTATAACTCGCCGGCGTGCACTGGCAGACCAACTCCTGAGGGAAGTTCTCTTGCCGCACTGTGGTCTGCTGCCACAGAACTCCATCACACAACATTGAATTTCCGCAGCGGTTTCCTACAGCCAATACAAACATAGCCAGCCCATGTGCGTAGTAGCTGAGAGAAATACCCTGCGTTGGAGAAGTCCTTAGGCTTGATACAACAACAGAGCTGGGCGCGCTTATCAAGTAAGTCTATGTAAGTACATAAGCACTCCGCATGTTCCGAAAAGGATCGGCGCTTACGCCCGGAACGGGACAGCTTTCTCCGTCCTCACAACTCTTTCTTGCCAAGCCCACTCGGCCAACATTCCTCTTGCTCGCACTTAGAGACTTGATGAAGCCTCAGTGCAAGACGGTCAAGCAGAGGCTTGCAAAGACGTGATCTAGCCCAAAATGGACAGTGCCCTGCCCGCCGCTCTACCAACTCCATCCTCCCCGAGGCCTCGAATTCCATACGCATGTGAAGCATGTCGAGCGGCCAAGGTGAGATGCCAACCCGGTCCTACAGAAGTCATCTGTCAAAGGTATCGCTGCTCTTTCACCTCCCTGCCACGATCTCAGGACTGAAAGTCTCACTTTAGATGTGGTACCTCGAAAAGGGAATGTATCTTCAAGACTGGCCCACGGACAAGAAGACGGCGGTCCAAATTGTACGTCGTCTCTCCCGCCTGATGTTATATGCTCACGCAGACATCACCGTCGATGACTGACCGTTTCCTCAAGTCACCCGGCGGCTACTCGCAAGACGCCACCCCCATCCGCGCCATCCAAGACCTTCACCATCGACGTCCCGATGCCCGCCGAGGATTACTGCGACGCGGATGGCTCTGAGAGTTTTGACATGTTGGAAGCATCCCACGAGAGCTTTCTCCAAAGTATAATCCCTGAAGATGTCACCGATGCGGATGGCAGCGATACCGTCTTCACCAACCCCTCCTCATCCGCGGGTGGCAGCCTGGCCTTCTCCTCTTCCACCCCATCAGTCAGTGCGCATGGGTTCAGCAGCATTCAGCCCCAATTCAACTTGGATTCTGCAACATCCTTACTTGCATTATTCCGGGAAAACATGCTGCCCCGGTTCCCTGTCACCAAGTTACCGTCCGACGCAAGTGTACCATCGCTGGCACGCGAAAGACCCTTCGTTCTACTTGCGATATTAGCAGCTGCTAGTGCAGGCGAGAGCTTACAGGGCCATAGTCTCTACGACGAAGAGTTCCGCAAAATCCTTGGGCTGAAGTATGTCAGTGGCGGCGAAAGGAGTTTGGAGCTATTGGTCGGATTGTTGATATACGTAGCCTGGTGGGCACCTTTGGACCCCGTTTCTTCCTAACAGCGGAGCTAAGAGTCTTAGGTATCCCTTCCACCTGAGACCGAAGAACCGACAGGCCATGCAGTATCTACGAATGGCTAGCGATATTGTGCACGACCTCGATTTGGACCAGGCCCCGGACTGTACAGACTTTGTAGAAATCCGCCCGAGCCAAGAGCAAACCGCTGGGATCAGAGCATATCTTGCTTGTTACTACCTCTCTTCAACCCTCTCGACAATCTGGCGAGGGCCCCAAAGTGTGCCGTATCTGCCATGGACGGCGACATGCTGTGACTTGCTCCAGCGCAACGGGGACGCCCCAGGCTCGCTCCACGATCAGACTCTATCCTGGCTCGTTCGTCTGAGGCGCATGGTAGAGGAATCCTTTCTACTGAACAAGAAAGAACGCCAGGGGAAGCACGTCCAACAACACGTTCTTTTAGTCAAGGGCATGGAAGCGCAGCTTAGCGAGTGGAAAAGTCAGATGCCTGCCCAACTTCTTCTATCCGGTAAGAGTCTCGCCTAACCAGCGCCGTTTAGCACAAACCAAGACATACATGTGTTTGTTCCAGCTGATCCCTTTTCAAGCAACCCTGCACACAACGAACCTCATTGCGGAGATGTCACTCCACGGCTACCTGTTATTGTACGTTGAAAAATCATCAAAACGTGATCAGCGAGTCTCAGAAGGGAATGTCGACCCCGACAGGCTTCTTGCATGCGCCAATACCCTGCACACTTGGTTCGGATATATCACCACGCTTCCGGATTCGGAGTTCGCTCATCACACCAGCGTTGACTGGGGCAACTTCGTCGCTGCTATCGTCCTGGGCCTCCGACTATCTTTTCCGGTGCCGGAAATATGCCCTAGCTGGGATCACGCCGCAGCACGTCAGATGATAGGACTGGGGCCGTTCCTGGAGAGTTTCTCGGACAGTCTTGATGGCGAGACTCGGACATTAGCGCCAGCTTCGAAGAAGAGGGCGACAGATGTTCTATCCGCCAGCAAGGTGGTGGTAGGAGTCGTCAAGCGCAAATATGACAAGCGTCTCGAGGCGTTACACAGAGCAGCCATGGCGAGAGCTGCAAGTGCGCACCCGATGCCACTCGATGTGGACAAGAGCCTTAATAAATGCCCGATGTTCGACGGCAGTCTCGATGCGTACCTCCCAACGTGGGACGACAAGTATCTTAGTTCAGCAGACTTCTTCAACACGCAGCCAGGAGCATCCGGAACGAATGTTGGAGTGGATGTGAGACCTGGCCCCGAGCAGTCGCCTGGTACGCAGCCGATATTCCATGATCTATGGGCAACCATGACGATGGGTTGGACGCAAGATGAAGTCGTTCGTGTCGGCTTTCGCGGCGAGTGAGAGTGTCTCTCGGTTCAAGCCGCACGATGAGACAGGCCTTGGGCCCTGTTCCTGGCGAGGATCTTTGGTGGAACTGGTTTTCATGAGACCCCTCAAACAACAATTCTTCGCCGAATGATGTACTACAGTACTCCTTGGATTTAATGTTCAACTCACCTACGCATTTTCTCACGCTTGCGGGTCTCCTTGTGAACATTTGCAAATGAAAATGTCTGAACGGGTTTGTAACATCGAGCTGGCAGTGCTGAAGTCTGGAACATCTTCCTCCGTCTCCATCCCTAGAGCTTGATTCTTAATTACCGAGGCCGTGACTATCGTAACGAGATATATTGCCCAATAAATCTGCCCGGAAACTGTGTTCCGAGGTTGCCACTGGCATCTAGTGCCCTGTACAACCCATCTATTTGGGCTCCATGTATCTGACGGCATTTTCATGCAGTTGTCGGTTCAGACATAGCTTGATGTGTTGGCTTGGGTCCTCAGCAGCCAGTCAAGGTGACAGAATTCAAACACCTACAGCAAGCTGACATGTATGATCATCGATAGTAAGCTGACAAGCGAAATCATCCAGGTATTCATTATGTGTAGGTGGGTAAATGCATTGAATCATCAACCAATGCTAAACAGAAGGAAAGGAAGAGTGGAGAAACTGAACAGAAAAAGATCCAAAGCAAATGAAGAAGGCGTACCAGGACCATTACAAGCCATGGGGTCAGAAATTGGCACAGGTCGCCGGCTCTACATATTTCCCACCCTGCAGCTCAGCCATTTCGGACATGGCCGAAGGGGAAATCTTTGTCCTGTTTCCTAAGCCTGAGAAGGTCTTTGACTCGAAGGACGACAAGTGAGAACAAAAAGGTCACCAGGTTGGTTAACTTCCAAGTTTGGCTGCGAGCGACAAGCACTTCAAGGAAGACCTTACTGAAAAGTTGGAGGCTGATCGCAAGAAGGGATGCCCTCCTGGTGGACACATTGCAACTGCTAAAGATCTACCTGCACCCAAGAAGACTGATGGTAAAACGACTGCGAATACACCGGCTGCTGGCAAAACGACACAGGAATAGTGGGCTGCTTCAGATGCAGACACAGAATTTGCAATGATACATTGAGAGCCCTCTCTCCCACTCCCCAACCCAGCCTGCCGGCACAGGAAGGGGTGTATGTTAAATATTATAGACTGGACTAGAATACTGCGAGCATTTGAGGTGCTTTCCTTACTTTGACTTTTCGTTAAATTACAATTGTGCAAATGCTTTAATGAATTTTGTGTAACCCAATGATTACTCACCGTGGGAATCAGAATACCTTAGTATGAACTTTAGTTGACGCCTACCTTAAGTTCTTGGGTGTTCCTTAATGACATAGTTCAGATTTCAAAAGGCTCAATGTTCACAGCGTACAATCAGCGCGCCTTACACGCCTGCATGCTCTGAAGAGCCTGGAGCAGATGAATCCGGCGACTAGCACGACAGACACTTTGTTGCTGGCACCCGTAGACCCAGGTTGGGGGTTGCATGGTGCACAAAGCTTCGAGTTACTTGTCCGCCGTCAAGGGTCTACTGGTGCATGTGTCTTCCAGAAGCCTATCCATCATCGAATGGAGAGGTTGGGACATTGTCGATATGGCTCAACTGGTGAATGGAAGACTATGGCGAGAAATAATGTAGGGGTTTAAACATACCGTGATCCGTCCAGGCGTCAACACAACTCTCAAGGCCCACTTTCGGAGGGGCCACGGTTGACACCCTTACACCACTCTCTGTTTGTGTTTCTCATACGAATGGCCTCCGGAGGTCCCACTCAAGGCTCTTAGTGCCATACTGGTCTATGATAGCTGTCCCAGGTCACAATTATCATGTTTTCCAAACATCTGCAATGTATATTACATGCTGATTCTGCAATTGCCGCTCCCAGGTCCTCTGTCATGTCCCTCCACCTCTGACGCACAACACTGACCTTTCCGTATCCTTTTGGTCCTGTACTTGCCCTGACCTCTCACCTTTTCTAGCCCCCACCGTGCATCTTGCCGTGTTCTATGGGATGCATGGACTCTGTATGTAGCCTTGTCCATTTTCGCTCATCTCCGCGATGTCTCGTGCAGACGTCTTTGTTTGCCAAGCCTATTCACCACACCTTGAAAGTCCTCATCAGTGTTCTGCGTTCTAGGTAAATTGAGCAATGGTTTTGTTCTCGCCACAACCATGTTCTTTGAAGTGGGGGAACGACAGTGTGGCAGAAACGGAAGGGGAGGGGGGCTTCCAAGGTTGGTGATTGACTGTCTCCAGGTGCATCGAAGGCGGCCAACAACGTAAGCAGTGGAGCTATGCCTGAGAGCCATGTCTACCTAGGTACTTAATGGCACTCCCCAACCATGTGTATTCACACGGTCACCCCTCTTACCGCTTTGGGACCTTACAATACCTAGATAGGGTGCGTATTCGTAAGGTCCGTCTGGGCCCTCCTGCTGGATGTCAATTTCTTTTGCTGTGCGCAGTACAGCTCGAATGGTCATTCTGGACACAAGATTGTCTCGTATCCGACCTAGACCCATCTTCACCGTGCATTGCTGTCACCTTCTCTGAGATGGAGTTGTTCAGTCAAGCGCGAAGTCGAAAACCTGGTCACCTGGTCAACTACAGCATCAACTCCGGGCGACCGCCGCCGAAAGCAGGTCCACGATCTGATGGCTGTTCCTCGCACTGTGACATGGCCCGAATTGTGTGATCAGCAGTTCCCGAAGCACGCATGAGGTAAGTGCCCTGTCCCTTGCTTTTGCTAATCTTGTTTCCATTTAAATGGTGATGGCCAAAAAATGCCGGTTCAGGTGGTCTCTTTGAAACCAGAAGACCATCTTTCACATCAGTGTTGGAAATCAGGGTAGAGGAGGAGCGCATGATACAAAAAGGATATTGCCGTGATTGCAGTGTTGTATTGTTCCAGCGTGTGAAAGCAGAATAGTAGCCTCCGGGGCAGGGGGGTGGTGGTGGTTGCAGGCAGGTTGCAGGTTGCAGGTTGCAACGCCATAACACCTGACATGTTGAGCCTCAGGGGACCATCGATCTGACCTGGTGGGGTTCCGGGGGCAGGTAGAGGGCTGCTGGTGGGCTGGTGGTGGGTATTGGGGTGAGTAATCGCGCTTAGTGCGGCCACTGTAGCACGCTAGCGTGGTCTGCAGGCAAGCCCCATCCATGCTCGGATCGTAGATCCCACGTTGCCAGGCACGCCAGGGAAACTCCCAGGGTGCCTGTCGTCCACGCGTCGGCAACCATCTTCCAACGACAACCCTCAACCTCTCTGCCAGAGACCGAGCATCCCTACTTGGTACCTCCACCTGTCTTGCTGACCGACTGCAACCATTGCTTTTGCTGAAGCAGTCACGGAGGACTCGTACGCCATTGGCCCCAGGACAAGCCCCAAGAATCCCGGATCACGCCTCGGCGCGAGCCCCTCGCTTTCTGACCTCCTTGCGTCCCCGTCTCCACGCCTCATGAGCGAGGCCGGAAGATCGTCATGGTCATCTTTCCGAAACAGCCTAAGCAGGGCCGTTGGCGAGGTCGAATGACTGTCTTGTTTCTTCCGTCGAGCTACCGCTGCGGCACGGCGTTGACGCGATGCGGTGTTCTTATTAGTCTCGAGGAGACGCGGGAGGCCGCAGGAACTTGCTGGACTTTTTGAGGTGCAGGAGGTGCCATTACGAGTACGGATCACGGTACATTGCCCTGTAGGAGGGGTGGCCATGTCTCACTCGGCTTGGGCAAGTCTTCTCGCCACGCTGCTCATCACGATGTCTACCTGAACCAAACCACCCATCCTCTCTTCCTCTGTTGCTTTTTCATCGGCGGGCATCCGCTAGCCCGCTCCGCCGGATCAGGGCTGTGGCTATCCAGACCCAGACCCAGACCCCGACCCCGAGCATCCCCACTGATAGAACCCGCACCTGGATCAACCGTGCCAATATCTCCCCACCTCGGAATCCCACCTTGGCCTCGATGGGTATGGGCGTGCCGAAATCTCCAGTTCGTGGGCCGGTGGTGCAGAACCAGAACCCGCCCTCACCCTGCCGTGGCGGCTCGCCGTCCCTCTCGGTCACCTGCCAGGCCTGCCCTCACCGAAACACCACCTACAGGCGGACGCCGGGGACCGCCTTGCAGTAGCCCTGCAGCTGGTTGAGGAGCATGCTTCTCTAGTCGCTTTCCTCTCCGACCGCGCCGTGAGTCCGCGGAAAGCCATGCAGAGCGGCTGTACCTGGGCACGCCTGGGGAGGCGTTGTTCTTAGCCTCTACCCTGAGTGCTTCACCGTCTTGAGTCGACGAGACCCCCACACCACCAAGTGGATGGCCTCGCTAGTCTGGCGCAGCTCTTGCCACATGCCGTGCCCAGCTGTCTTGGGCGGCAAAACATTTCTGGCTCGCTTTCCCAAAATATCTGGGACGGGCTGGGATCCCTCTGATGCTACTCTTCTTGACCGCAGAGATTGCGCCCGAGGTTGCTGCGTACTCTGTACTATTGCCCTCGTTTTTAATAAGGGAGCTGGTATCAGCCCCCGCTGTCCTTCGGTCTAGCACACCTCCATGCCTCTGTCAAACTCATTGGTTCACCCACCAGAGACAGTGTCTCTACGGGATCCGGTTTTTCCCCATTGCTCAAACTTGCTCGCTCTGGAGGTGTTTCTGCCTGGTGTCACTGCATTAGGAAGACGCCGGAAGCCCGCCTGCATCCTCTTTTCTCGTTTCGTCTGCCCGCTCCCTCCACATTAATACGATAAAGCTGTTGGTCAGGCATTCTGCTTGGTTCTCTTGCCCCGACCGAGATCCACTTTGTCAAACCCCCCGGAGGCGTCCTGTTCACCAGTTCGGCGGGCCAACACCGCAGAAACAGCCCTCAATATCAAGCTTGAATCTGGACGCGCAGGCCCGAATTTGGGGTTGTGTATCGTCACACACAGCTACACGCTCAACTGCCGCACCAACTGAGCATCGGAAAGCAACTCGTGCTTTCATTCGACGCAGGGCTAGCCCCGTGTGACACAACGCGTAGAGTCTCCTGGAGGCCAAGCTACTCAGTCGACGACAGCAGCCTCAGTTGGTGCTGGTGACTGATCTACGCCGCTGTCCCTCTGCATCTTCCCTGCCCGTCGTGTTTGTCTCCCGGGCCACCCGCCGAACAGAAGATGGACTTCACCGACATCCTCACCCAGAACCTCCCAGAAATGCTCGCCAGGGACCTCGCAGAACAGGAAGATGTTTTTCTGGCCAGGCGTATCACGGCAGGACGACCGCCGGCGATGCTAGCATCTGAGGCCCAGTCTCCTGACGTTCCACGATGCAATCCTGGTCGTGTCGCTAGGTGCATGTCGTACAGTGCACATCCAGAAATCTCTTTGTGCACTCCGGGGAAGGACAGCATGCACAGCGCCCTGGTAAGCCAGGACGATCGTATTCTTAACAGGGCCTTGTCCTTCGATGGTTCTATTCCAGTCGGGCGGCAGGTTCACATGCTGGGCGTCCACAACGTTGCAATGAAGCCAGAATGCGAAAAGGATGAACGGAGGCTGTACCTTGTCGGCCTCGACGAAGACTCGGGGAGCGATTCTTCGGCGGAAGGCGAAGGCGGAATGTCGTCGCCGTCTGTTTGGACACGACGGCAGTCTTACACCACCGCCGCCACATCCATCGACGTCCGCATTGGAACCGTGGGCGGCGCACTGAGCGGATGCGGAGGACCTGGCTCGATGGCAGGTAGCCCAGGAACGGCTGTCGACCATTTTGGCGAGACTGACGGAGGGAGCTGGGTCGATCTTGAGCCCGAAGCCTGGCATGGAAGAGAACGTGAGGATGTTGGAATCGGGATACTAAGAGGCTCTCATGAGGTGGATCAAGACAGCGATGTTCCAACAACGAATTTGACAAGAGAAGACTGGTCTATCGCGAAAGAGGACTGGTCTGGACAAACTCCAAACCCTCCGATCAGAATTCCGAGAAGACGATCATCGTTGAGCCACCAGGTTATTGCGGTTGCCTTGGGCGAGACTGCGGTGCCTCGAACAGCTTCGACCCACGATTTCGCGCATGAGCCAACTTCGCAACTGCTGCTGCAGTCGCCTCCAAACTCGTCCCACCAGTTTTCTTCGCACGAATTTCCGCAGAGAGCTTGGGGTGGATCGGAGCTAGCGTTGGCATCAACAATCCCTCCTGCTCGTCCTCAGAGTTCTCTCAGGTCTCAGCTCGACGACGCGCGCGTCCCATCCGACCAGCTCTCGCTCCCTCCGCTCTCCGCTAACGAGGCCAACGAGGCCAACACGCCTCACGAAACGACGCTCGAATATCGAAGACAGCAGCCCACCAAATCTCACAAGTCGCGAAGCGTTACCAACATGCCCGTTCTTACACGTGTCAATACTTGGCTGGCATCCAGCAGCGGCGGCGCTCAGCCTTTCCCTTCAGATCTCGCCAACGCCTCATCGCCCAGCTGCGTGTCTCCCACCCAGCTGCGCGTCTCTGGCGAGGTGTTTGAGAACCTGCGCGTCATTGTCAGCAACTTTCCTGACATACCGCTGACCACCGATTGCTTGACCGTCCAGACCATCCGCAGCTACGCTCGAAAGCTGAAGCGCCGCGACTTCGCTTACGAACGCATGCCAACCCGCTCTAATAATGAGAACGGGCTCGTCGCCCCTAAGCGCTCCACCCCTCCTCAGTCACCCTCTCTGAATCGCAAGTCATCTTTTGGCAGTCTGAACTTGGTCAATTCGCTGCGTGGCAAGTTCACTAACCGATTTGGACACCCTGCCAGCTCTCCTACCCTTCACGAGAATGACGAGACTCAGTGGCCCCCATCTGAGAACCGCACTGTCGTCGTGCGATTCAACGGTCCTCCCTCTGAGGGCGAGAACGAGGTGAGGGGCGTTGTGGCGCTTCGCAGAATTTTCCCCGAGGGAACCGACTACCTTCTCGATCTTCTCTACGCCCACACCATCGCATACAACTACATCAACTGCCTCATCGGCGGCCTGCCTCAGGTATCGCTTAACACCCTGCCTCACCTCCGTGCCCAGCGATCCCAGAACCTGCCTGCAGGCGTCACTAGCCTTGACGATCTGCGGATGCACCCAGAGTCTAGCGAGACGGCCATCGACGACTTCCACCAAAACCATGCCGCCGCGGCCTCCAAGGTCGTCGTCCCTGCCAAGGCGGCTGTTATGCTGGGTCTGGGCTCCTCCAACATGGGCAAGCCCGTGAAACCTGCTCCCGGCTCCCGCAGCGGTCTCAAGGGCAAGCTTCGCAGGAATCCGACGACCGTCGCCTCCCTGGCCAGCCACTCCGAGTCGGAGAGCAGCCTCCGCGATCTGCGGAACGATATCGCCTTGAATATCAGCCGCCTCGTCGAGACGCTCAAGAGCAACTCGTCTACCCAGGGTGGCCAACTTCAGGGCGAGCAGGAGGGAGCGATCAAGGACCCCAGCGGCAAGGAGCTGGACCCTCTTCTCATGCGCGCCATCTCCGAGTGTGTGCGCTGTTATGAGGAACTCTACAGCTAGCTCAACACCGCGGCGATCTTCGATCTCGCACCACCATGCCGCCCAATAGAGCGGCCTGTACCACCACCTCCACGACGGATGAGTCCACGATCCCTTTTTCTACGGCGGTATCTTGGGACCGCATTCACGCGTTCTGCGACTTCAGTCTCTCGTTTCTATTTGGTTTTCCAGGCTCGGCAAGGTCCTCAGCTCCTTTGGACTCGGGGCTGTGATCGACTTCCACTGCATCGCCACAACCGCATTGGTTTACTTTCCCAGCTTTCGAATTCTCACGGGCCAGACTCTTCAGGGGGAGGAGTCTTGCATCATACGGCGTCGGGTGGGAAAGCCGAAAGGTGCATTTGACTGGACCAAAATTCATTTCGGCTTACACAATTGCCATGACTTGATTTCACTTTTTGATGTTGGCGGCCTCAGCATGCGGCCACTTCAAGCTTCACGATACCACACCTCAAACTTACCACATCTTCAATTCCCTTTTTTTTTGGGGGGGGGGGGGGGGTTGGCATATGATGCCATCTGTACGATACTAGGACGGCAACTCACCGTCGCTCATTAATTCTAGACCTTCACACGAGTCCTGATCGATTTGCTGGCGGGTGCCAATCCACAATCTGAACGGCTGGACAGGTTTCGACTTGATAGAAGGTCATCCCTCACAGGCTTTCACTCTTTCGGTTGTGCATGCGGTATTGCTTTTTTCCCCCTCGCTTTTCAATTTGACAACCATTCGCGCTCGCGGACCGCGGGTCAATACGGATGACGGCAAGAGCGCAATCAAAACATGGGGGAAGGGCTCACAGCATAACGGATGTTTCTAGCGGGATGGAATCCGGATTTGCAGAGGTGACAGGGGACGAAGAGCAATTAGACGACGGCAGTGGGTACTAAATTCGCTGAGTGGAAGATCGATGGCTTGGTAACAACGGACCAAGATGCACATACTCAAAAAGATCGATGGCCACCTTCGCTTTCCATACCTACACACCACTTCAATGCACGTCTAGCAGCTTTACAATCGACTAGGGAGGATCAGACGTGAATGATGAACTGAGGCATGAAGATTTTCTTCTAGGGCCTCAGATGAATCGTACGAGAAAGATAATACCCCGATCGAGCACAGATCCAGACACCGGTGAAAAGTAGTGATAGAAGCAATGTCTTCGTGGAAGCCTCACCATACACTCTGTAACTCCCTCTCATGCTAGTAATGCTCTGAGCTCCTGGAAATGTGCAGATGGAATCCATGTCCAGCGTCCTCAGTTCGCCTTCACGTCCTTGTATGCCCAGCCCACGCGATCCTTGTGTCCCAAAATGATCGCGTCTGGACATCTCCTACCGATTTCTCAACGCAGTGATCTCCATCCTCCCGATGCGCGTCTCCATTTGTACCTCATACTCAATCGAATCGTCCGAAGGGTACGTCCTCCTCACAACCCTCCCATACCGACCCTTCTCAAGCTCTTCGTCGAAGCCGCTCAAGCTACTCAGGTCACTGGTGCCCGGCCAGCTCTCCGTGTGCCTTCTATCCATCCCTCCCAGGCCACCCCGCCTCCTGGACCCGCCTCCGCCACCACTGCCAGGAGGACTACTGCCACTCCCACCGTTGCCATCACCACGGCCGCCGTCCTTCTCCTCCCCGGGCGACGGCGCGACCACCCTCCCGCCGTTCCGCAGCCCCGTCACCCTCGCGTTGCTCAGCGCCAGCAGGCCCGCGCTCGTCAGCAGCAGGCCGAAGAGCACCAGGTTCCCGGCCTGCGTGGCGTTGCCGCTGACCGAGGCAACGACGTAGACGAGCATCTTGGCGGTGGCCTCGACGTAGCCCTCGACATGCGTCTTGGGCCGCAGCCAGACGGTGGTGGTAAGCGCGTACAGGTCGGTGCTCAGGCCGCGGAGGACGACGGCGGTCGTCGGGGTCAGGGTGATGGTGTACTGGGTGATCTGCGGCGGGGGCTGGAGGGCGGCGGCGGGTTGGGTGAAGGGGACGGGGAGGCTGGCCGGCTTTGGCCGGGAGCGGGATTTGATCACGGTGATGTTGAGGATGCGGGAGAGCATCAGGGCCAGGATGAGAGCTAGCGCCCACCCTGTTGGTTTTGGTGGTTTCAGTCGAGGTTGACAAGACGCTACTCTGGGCAGAGGCCGAGAACGGCGGGGGGAAACTCACAGTCCCCGAGCAACACCACAAAAGCGATTGCGATACAAGTCAGGACCGGGCTGGCGAGGTACAGCAGCTGTGCCGCCCAAGTGAGGCCCTGTTCGGCCGCCAGCTGGCCTCTCCCGCCGCCGTACAGCACGCCCCGCTGGCCCTGGCCCTGGCCCTGGCCCCTCCTCCCTCTGCCTCGCGCGGCCCAGCTCTGCGACCTCACGGGGAGCTCGCCCACGTCCAGCACGATCGTCCTCCCCTCCTTGGCCATCCGCAAGACGTAGCTCACCACAGCGCGGTTCACAATGAGGTGGGCCGTCGGCTTGCCGCCGAGGCCAATCTCGACGGCCATCAGCTGTGCGGCGCCCTCGGCACGGTTCAGCTCGTCGGCAGCCTGCTGGTAGTGGAGGCCGGGGACGAGGAGGAGGGCGTCGAACCACGAGGAGCCGCCGCGGATGGCAGTCCGCTGAGCGATGGTGCTGAGATCGGCGAGGACGAGGAGCCCCGAGGCGGAGAGGGAGAAGTTTGGGATGGGTCGGGTTGTCCAGCCTGTGATAAGAGGGTGGCTGGTCGTCTCTACGTCAATGGTGCTCATCCTGACGGTTTCGCGAGTCGGCGGAGTGTGACAAAGAGGAGAAGGGCCGGCGTGTGGTGAAGGAGGACCACTCCTGACGGGTAAGTAGATAAGGTGGATGAGAGGGGGGTCCTTGGAAGGGGCTCAAACGATGTGGTGACCGCCCTTGAAGCCACACAGGGAAGAAAAGTCACGGTCTCGAGAGTCACGATAGAAGAAGAGGGCTCGTCAGGCTATGCATGCATGTTGCTGTGACGGGTCGCAGGCCATCAGCTCGAGGACGGTCTGATTGACAGATGGCTGAATTCATCAGTGGTGTATTTGTATTTTTGTGGGCTGTTCCATCTCAGAACCAGGATCAAGACGAGCTGAAGTGAGAAATGGGAGCGCTGGTGAACCAGATCATCCCGAGGTGTGGTTGCCTAAGCGTCGAAGTGCCTGAAGCGATCATATCAGGCGGGCAGGCGACGAATGAGATGGTGAGAAACGGGCGGCACATGATGGCTCCAGAGACGCAGCCAGACACGCCAGCGTAGCTCAGGATGGTAGACGAGGCAGGCGCGGTAGACAGCACTGCAAGCCGCAAAGGCTGGCCATGATGCAATATTGCTACCTTACCCTCGTCACGACGCCGTATGACTGAAAAGAAGAAGAAAAAAGTACATGCACATGTAAGAATTGTACAACCCCAGAGCATCAAGATCATACGGAGCCTTGTTTGTTCGGAATTGTTTGTTGGTGCAACTCAATTTGGAGAGTTCCATGCTGCAGACACTTGAGGCCCCTGCACTAATAAAGCACTAAGTAATAAGTACTATGGTACAGAGTTACTGCGTACGACGACGTCGAGATAAGGTTAGCGGGGCGTGCGGGGCCGACAGGAGCTTGGGCCCATCCCGCCGGTAAGGATGCTTATGTCAGCCAAAGCTCTGTCGAGAGACGACAATTGCAAGGGGGGGGGGGGTTCGCCGAGGGTGTTGGAAAGATTGTCACACCTTGTTTTTAGGAGGGCGGAATTGATTGACTGGGAGACTCGTCAAAGCAAGAACAAAACATCGTCGACGACAAGACTTCACACTCGGTACCATGTTCTAAATGATGCCCTCCGCGGCAATGCCACTGCTCTGTTCAAGCACAAGGACAAGCGGTTCGACTGCAATGCGATAGTTTGGAAAAGCATATACTGACGACCCAACGCACCGCCCCCGCCTCCCGTCGCGACAACCACTTCCCACTTCCCAATACCATCAAACCATGCGCTATCGACTCGCTCGCCGTCTCCTCTTGCGGGAGCTGGGCCAGCCCTCCGGCTCCGGCTCTGGTTCCGACGCCGTCATCCGCACATTCACGCACAACAGCCCGTCCCTCACCCGCGGCGGCCGACCCCAGCTGCCCTTCCTCTCCATCCCCTCTCGGTCGCAGCAGTTCCAGCGCCAGCAATGGCGCTACCTCACCACCGAGCGCAAGGCCTGGATCCGCCGCGAGATCGGGCTCGCCGCCAAGTGGACCGCCTACATCTGGGCCATCACCTTCTGCTTCATCGGCGCCACCTACGCCGTCCAGCAGGAGTTCATAGAGCGCAAGTTCCCCACGCCGCACGAATGGTCCTTCTGGACGCGCATGCTGAAGCGCTGTGCCGAGGCCGAGAAGGCGCGACCGGACGCCTTCGTCGAGGACTGGGTAAAGATAGTGCAGATGTTGAAGGACGCGGTGGAGAGGCTGGAAGACCCGAGCAAGGACGGCCTGGGCCTGAAGGACCTGAGCCGGGACAGACCGCCCGGCGCCAAGAACATATCCTCTAAGCCCGAGTCCTGGAGGAGAGGGTACTTCGAGGCGCTGCTGCTGCTCTGTCAGGCTTCGGAGCATGTGGACGGGTGGGTGTTGGACAAGACGAGAGGGATCGCCTTCCCACCTGACGTGGTCAAGGGACCGTCCAATCCCTTTCCAAAGCCAATACCCCTGGGAGCCAAGGGTGCTCCACGCGAGGAGAATTGTGTACCGGCCGACTTCCCGAAACCGGACGAGTCGTACCTGAAGCTCATCGCGACCGAAGGTCTCACGACCAAGCAGCGCATGGACGCCGTGCTCGCCTACGCCAACTGGCTCGAGTTCAAGGGCGCAGTAGAGCCCGCGGCCGTCATGTACGAGGACGCGCTGAACCTGGCCATCGAGGAGATCTACACACCCGGCGCGCCCTTCCTCGTCGACCCAAAGACGGCGGTCCTCAGCGACAAGGTGGCGCGCGCCCCCTCCGCCAACCTCCTCGCGTCGCTCACCGCGCTGGCGACGTTCAAGGCGCGGCACGAGGACGTGTCCGCCGCGCTCCCGATTCTCACCTCCATCCTCCAGGCGCGGCGGTCGCTCTCCAGCAAGGCACCGCCCAGCCCCAGTGACGAGATTCCCTTCCTGGACCACAAGGGCCCCATCAAGAAAGTCATGGAGTTCTTCGCGCCGCCACCATACCCCCCGCCGCCGCCGGACGGTTCGTCGCCGCCCGTCCGCGACAGCAAGGAGCTGTGCGAGGAGGCCGCCCTGCACCTGCACATCGGCGAGATCATGTACACCCTGCAGGCGTCGGCGCGGGAAGACGGGCTCGCGTGGACGAGGGAGGGCGTCGACCTGGCCGAGGAGGAGCTGCACAAAGTCGTCGACGCGCGGCGGGACGACCGCGTGACCAGGCGGGTCTGCCGCGAGTGTCTGTCGTCTGGCCTGGACAACTGGGCCACCATGGTCAGGAGGATGGTCAAGGAGGAAGAGGCCGCGATGGCGAGCGGGAAGAAACCCTCGGCGGGCTGGTTCGGCCTGTGGTCTGGCGGCAAGGCGGAGGAGAATGTGGGCAGGTGGGCTGCCGAGGAAAAGGTCGTTTCCGAGAGGACGAGGAGGGCCCAAGAGATCTTAGAAGATCTCGAGCAGCCGAACACTGGGTTGTTTTCAGGACTAGTAAGGGCATAGCCCGAGAATGCTGTGGAACCAAAACACACAGAACAGAAAGGTCCCGCCGTCTGAGCTACTCGAAGCCGGTATACTAAGCAGGATTGCAAGCGAAAATACCACTGCATTTGCGATTTCATTGCATTAATCAAGGCTGTGCAGTCTGTCAGTCCCACCGAAATCGAGACCCTGAACAACGCAGGAATCGGTAAAATCGATCTTTTCCTTGATCTTGAGCGGCTTGAGACGACGGCAATTGCAATATCTCACAGCCAAATAGCGCTCGGCCAACCAAAACCAGATCACCATCTTCTTCTGACCATCAGTGGAACTCAGAGGACAGCCACCTTGCTCAGATCGCCATCCTCACCCTTCTCCTTGCGCCGCTCCCACTCCTCATGGCTGATGAACTCCACACCATCCGCGTCCTCGGCTGGGCCCTCGCCGACCTCTTCCGCCCGACCACCAACCCGTCCCCCACGTCCATCCGCGCTCCAGGTGAACTGGCTCGGGTGCGCCCGCGGCGCCTGCCCGTCTGCGGGGAGCACGCAGTCGGGATCCTCGACCCACTGATGCGTCTCCTCGTCCTGGACCCGCTCGTCCACGTACTCGACGTCCATGACCGGGTTGACGTACGCCCCGCCGGTCTCGTGCACCTCGTCCATCCACGGCAGCACGTGGCCCTTGGCCTTGACGAGCGCGAGCTCGCTGTAGTAGGGCTCGCCGGCCGAGAGCACGGGGCAGCCGTACGAGGTGAAGGTCAGCGTGGCCGGGTTGCCGGTGCTGTTGGCGATCGGGGTGGCCAGGTCGGTCGCGTCGGTGATGTAGACGCGGGCTTTCTGTAGGTGCGTGAGTCAGTCAGTCAGTCAAACGGGTCAGACGATACACGTCTTTCTCAGAAATTGGGGTCAGGCGGGCTCGCTTCTTACCTCGCTTAAGAACTTCTTGAAGCCCTCATCCTTCAACTCGTCAACACCCATCCCGCCGGCAACCATAGCAAGGCACCCGACGCGCCCACGCCAGCGCTGCCAGTTCCCGTCGAGGTACCTCTCGGCGCAGGTAGCCCCGTCGCCGACGCCGAGGAGCTGGACGACCGTGCCCTCGCCCACGACGAGCTGACGGTCGCCGCCGCCGCCGCCGAGCACGCTCTCGAACACGCACCGCACGTGCGCGTCCGCGTCCGCGTTGCCGGGGATCCCGTTCACCGCCGGGTCGTGCCAGATGCCCTTGTGCACGCTGCTCGCCATGCGGACGCCCATGCTCTGGCGGTAGCACAGCGCGCGCGCGCCCTCGGGCCACCACCAGGTCTCGCCCGTGTTGGCGAGGACGATACCGATGTCCTCCTCCTCCTCCTCCTCCCCGTCATCCTGGGAGGAGGAGGACCGCCGCCGCCGCTGGAGGGCCTTGACGATCGACACCATGCTGCCCTCGTCGACGCCGCCCTGTCCGCCGATCACCCGGTGTGCGAGGACGCCCAGGTCCTGTTCGGGCTCGCCGAAGACGACGACGACGCGCCGGGCAGACCTGACATTGGCGGACACGAAGATCGAGGTGTGCGGGGATGTGAGGGGCGTGGAGAGGGGGAGGGCCAGCTTGGTGAGGCCCAGGGCGGTCAGGCGCGGGTGGACGAGGCCGTCGACGACGGCCAGGTTGAAGGCGAAGCGCTGGCGGTCGTTGATGCGCATGTTCTTGGAGAGGAAGAAGTTGAAGTAGTAGGAGGGGTTGGCGATGGAGCGGATCTCGTCAACGTCGTTGACGAAGTAGCTGCCGGTGTTAGCGGGGAAGGAAGCTCGGCGAGTACAACGACGAGAAGCTTGAGAGCAGCTGCTTTAGTAGAAGAAGACCATTCTTTACTTACCCAAGCTCCTTCAGATCGGCTGGAAAGTCAACGTCGTCAGGCAGACCAGACCAGCGTCGTCGAAACATCTTGATGGCTGATGCTTTGGTGTGATGAGATGGCTCGAGGGTCAACAGTGAGCAGCGTTGGCTTAGTAAAAGGAGGTGAGTCGGTCCTGATGATGGCAGAGTTTTCAAAACGAAACCAATTTTTTGAATCTGCCAAGTCGGGTGGTAGGTTGAGCTTGGAGGTAAAAACTGATCAGGAAGTACCGGATGGAGTGGACTGTAGATGAAGTCTGGGAAGGCGTGGGAAGCGTACTTGTAAATACAGTTCGAAGACCTCAAGAATTCCCCGTGGACTGCAGTCGTATGTTGAAAGAAATAAGGTTGTCTCGGTGGCCTGTTTGGTATCGCGTTTGGCGCTGCAAAGCACAACGGAAGACCGCAGCAACTGAGCTCCAGCTACTGGCCCCGGACAGCTGCGCGGCAAACACTCGAAAAGACAGAAAGGCGGAAATCCTGAGACCCAGATACTTTTCTATTTTCCTAGGCATACTAAGCCTGCCTGATTTTGTACACAGAGGCTTGGTCATCCGAGGACGGCCTCGCCATGCCCCTCCTGTTCCCCAACGCATCTCGCCTTGGCCCCTTGGCCAACCCGTAGCCAGCCTCGCGATGCCTGAACGACTCTTTCCGGAGATCCGATGCTTGCACGTCACCGTTCTCTACAGTGACGATGCGTTCCCGTCCCGATGCGTTGCGACCCAGAGCTCGGGCTTGTCTGGCACACCGTCTACCAACTTGCCTTTTGAACCCCAGGCAAAGAACCAGCGATGGCCTGTAATCTGAAGTTGTACTATGACCGCCGTCAGCACACGTTTTCTCGCCGCATTTATTGCCGTCCTGCCAGAGACCTTGCGATCGATTTCCCCTCGCGACGCTCCATCTCGCATCGAACGCGTGGGGCGAGAATGAAGAAGAAAAAAAGGACCTACCCGCGACATCTTGAAGTCCCTAAAGATACCCCGCCCCTTGCCACCAAGTATACACCGATTCCGTATCTGCGTCGGGTTCGTGTAGCAGTGCATCTGAGTGAGCTGGAGCTGCGCCTCGGCTCGGACGCGCGGCGGGAGGGTCGTGTTGCGGATGATGTAGCGGAGGGCTTGTCTGTAAAAGTAGCAACACAGACAGTCAGTGATCCCATCTCCCCAAGGAATGACAGCAGAGGCACTCTCGCCGGGCCCTCGAGAAACAATCTGCTGGCCCGCGGAGAAAGACAAGCGAACAATCAATCGCATGCATGCGCAGGCAGACGGGCGGGAGAGCGTTTACCTACCTCTCCGTCTCGTACTTCTCGTACACCTTTCGCTTCGTGTGGTCGCGGATGACCTTGATGTTGACGAAGCAGCCCAGGTCGAGCTTCTTCGCCCGGAACATCGACATGGTGGGCGAGAAGTGGCGGGCGGAATGCGCAAGGGTCGGGTCGTCCGTCTGTCGTCGCGACCGCAGGAAAGAGAGCGGCGTTGCGCCTCCTCGTGAAGTTCGGCTTGGGTCGGGCTGCTTAGATAAGCGAACTTTTTCATGGGCGTCATTGCTTATTAGTGGGCGGTCCAGCCGAAGTCGCCAAACACGGGCAAACTTCATTTTGTACAGAAAGGGCAACCTTCAACTTGGATAGACAATACAATTGGAAACCCGACGATTATTTTCATCTAAACTTGATTCCTCTATAATCGGGGTGGACCACCACCAGTACACTACTGTAGTCGAATTCAAATCGTACACATTCGCTGTGATACCATCTCCTCCTCGGAGAGTGTCTCTGCCTCGACAGCATGCCCGAGATCTTTTTTGAAATTTCCAGAACGCCAGATGCCTGCAAAGCACAAATTGAACCTCCCATCCCAAATCCTCCAGGATTTCTTCTCAGCATCCTGTTCATAGCACGGGGATGCCCTCGTACTCTCCGTAGCCCAATGCGAGATTCATGTTTTCTACCAGATTGTTAGAAGTGGTTCCTTCAGTCTTATAAGAAGCTAACAGAGCAAGGATTGGGGTATAGCAATACTTACGCAAACACTGCGTCGCAGCACCCTTCAGAAGATTATCAATCGTGGCGCAAACCACCACCCGCTTGCCGGAGCTGTGCACCGCAAACCCACCAATCTCCACGCCATGCTTGCCGCTGATGGCCTTGACCGACGGTGCCTCACCCACCACCTTGACCAGCTTCTCGCCCGCGTATCGCTCCTGGTACAGCTGGCGGACGTCGCGGCTCGTCATGGTCTTGTTCAGTGGGATGTTGATCGTATGGTGGATGCCCTGGAACCAGACCGCGACGTGCGGCGTGAACGCCACGCTGTGGCCCAGTTGGCTGCTGATCTCGCGCTCGTGGATATGGTCCGTCAGGGAGTAGGGAATCAGGTTGTTGGTGAGAAGCTCAACGTCGTTCTTGGGCGAGGGCTTGGTGCCGGCGCCCGAGTAGCCGGACACACCAAACACGGCGGGAATGCCGCCCAAGTGTTCGACCAGGGGTGCCAGTCCAAGTTGCGCGCCGGTCGCATAGCAGCCCGGGTTGGAGATATCCAATGCGTCATGGATCTTTTGTCTTTGGACGAGTTCAGGAAGGCCATACGTCCAGGAGTTGTCAAATCGGTAGTCTGCTGAGAGGTCGACAATGATGCTCTTGTGGGTGGACGACTTGCGACCCTCGTGGACCGCCTCGACAAATGGCTTGCACACACCGTTGGGCAGCGCCATCACCCAACAGTCGATCTCGCCTCGTTTCTCCATGTCCCGCACATCATCTGGGCTGAGATTCTCGTATGTAATCTGGGCCTTGTCGTAGCCCTCCAGAGCCGTTCCGTTCAGTTCTCGCGACGACACATGGGCCAATTCCATGTTTGGGTGAGAGTTCAACAACGAGATCAGGGCCTGTCCAGTGTATCCTCGAGCGCCGATAAGCGCAACCTTCGCGGGTCCTTCCCTCGTCTTGTTGCGCTTGCCCAGTGGCGGGTTGGGGTTCGTCGTCGTGGCAAATTCTCGTCTCTGCGTTGGGGTTTTGGGCAACCAGGACGACCTTTGCCTCGCAGCAGTACCGTAGCCTCGGGCTTGTCGCGCGACAGTCGACTGTGGGGCGGAAGAGGCAGCGCCTGCGTTGAGTGCTGCTCTTTGCATCCGGGCTTCCAGGTTAGAGTCGCCCAGCATTTCCCGGCCGTGCGTCTCGAAGTCCTTCATGACCTGCACAATCTCGTTGCCGTCCTCGATACCACACCAAAACATAACGTCGCCGCTCACAGACAAGCTGCCGTCGGCCTTGTCCCAGAACCAGGTCAAATTCTCGTCGTCCTCCTTGACGGTCCACACAAGCTTGGGGAAGTCCTTCTTGATGGCGGTAAAGAGGTTGTCGGCAATGTTGCTCAACCAACCAGACTTGGTGATGGTGAGCGTAGCCAATGTCGCAGGGCGCTTCTCGTTCGGTGGGAGGACAACCGCAAGAGCGTTCATATCGGAATCGTAGTAAGCCTTGAAGGGGTTCTCCTTCAAGAACTCAACATACTGGTCCACGGTCTGCCGCGAGTTGGGGCCTTCCCTGTCGCGAACCAGCACCTCCTTCAGCTTCTGGACGTCGCTGAACTCTTGCAAGCTCGACGCGGAGAGCAGCTTGTTGCCACGCCGTATCAGCGTGCCGGCGCCCGAGTCGGTGAAGAGCTCCTTTTGCAGGTCCTGGGGGTGGATGATGGCGACAGAGGTTGATCGTGGTAGAGTGTCCAGCAAGTCCTTGATTTCCCTAATCTTTAGGCGGGTTCCATACTTGCACCAGGCTTGTGACATGTACCACTCAAACTCCTCGTCCAGGTTAATCGCGGAGATCTTGCCGCCCTCGCCATCGAATAGCCCTCCCTTCTCGGACAGATAGACCACCTTCAACGGCTCCAGTGCGCGAGCGAGCTCCGCAGCAGCGACATCGGCGTTGACGTTCAGGCACTGGCCATCAGGCGTGTAGGCGAGTGAGGTCAGCACAGGCAGGCATCTGTGGTTGATAGCCCACTCGATCATATCCTTGTTGACATTGGTGATCTTGCCGACCAGGTTGTACTTCTCCTTGTTGAGGTAGTCGGCCTCGAGGACGCCATGGGTGATGGGGCGGACGTGCACTCCCATCTCCTCCAGGCGGTTCGTCAGCCTCTGGTTCTCCTCCATGAAGAGCTTGCGCGCCACGGCAAGGGTCTTATTATCCGTCACCCGGATGCCCTCCTCGAATTGGGGCTCAACTCCGGCGTCCTCGAGGAGCTTGTTCAGCTGCGGGCCGGCGCCGTGGACCACGACCGGGTACAGGCCGACGTGGTAGAGGAATGCTAGGCTGTTGCACAGCTCGTCCAGGCTGTGCGCCGGTCCATGTCAGTCCTCAGCTGTCCAGGCGCCCCTACAAACAACCTCCTCCCCCTTGGCTTAGGCCCTGCCGCGAGATGGTCTCACTCACTAGTCTGTCAAGATAGCCCCTCCGACCTTGATGACGGCAAAGCGCTGCGACGACACCGAGGTGAAGTGCGACAGGTACTGCTGGACCTCCCTCCTGGAGCCCACGCTGCTCAGGGTCTGGATGACTATGCCTCGAGTGCTCAGATCCGTGAGCTGCTTGGTCGACGTGGAGAGGGATGCGCGGGCGCATTGTGCCAGGCGCGTGCTGGCCACGGCCGGAGCAGCTGTTCGAGGGACAGATGACACGGGCAGTCGAGCGCACCGGCGGGCCCCGGCCCGGAAGGCCCTCACGGAGGTGGATAGCATGGCCGCTTCTAGGTGTCTCCGGATGTATGGGATCTGTGGAGGAGGGGCGAGTTAGCTGGACAAGCATCCAATGCACGAGCAAGGCCGCCGCCTTCGATATATAGCAGAGGTGAGCTGGCAAGGCAGTTCACATCTCACCACACAAGCCCCAGCCGTGATTCCATGAAGACAGTGCAAGGGGTGGAAGAGGATATGCATTGTTGACTCACAGTAGGGACAGCTCCTGTTCTGACTCGGATGCGCAACCCAATTGCAGGTGGAAGAATTGCCGCCTCACTCAGGGGACATGGAATAGAAGGTAAATCAAAAAAGAGGGGAGATTGGTCTGTAAAGGTGCCAGAACGGGGGAGAGGGGAGAGGATTTGAGAGCGGGCAGGGTGGAAAGAGAAGTGAGGTGGTGGAGGTGGTGTGTATACCTCTGAAATTATTGACGGGATGGTTGCTCCTCAAAAAAAAGTTACGTGTGGGGGGTGGATGTGCAGTCCTGCAGCTTAGTGTGGAGGGGTCCCAGTCGTATTCCGATGGTGGTTGCTTGACGCCCTCCACGCCGAGACCGCTCTGCCCCCCGCGACCACCTACTCAGCCTAGTTCAATCGTATTTGCATTCAAGAGGACACCCCCACTCTTCTGGGGGGGATATCTACCGTTTGGGGAGCCGGGCTATTCCAGCTTACAGAACTTGCTTGAGTCCCTTTTTGAGTTCCACACTTATATGAAGTAGTCCCTCTATTTTTATGCCTTGCGAGAGAAGCTTGAGCATATGACTTACTTGTAAAAAAAAACTCTGGCAGCATTGGGCTTACATTACATGCCCCAGGACTCACTCAGCTCTCTATACAGTTCGAAACACAGATGGTGGACACCCGGCCACAGAGGATACGGTGGAGACAGACCTTCGAACGCAACTGCAAATGCCAGCCCAGACCTCTGTGTAATTATAAGCACTCCGGCACTGCAACCCTCCAGATCTGCAGCGGTTCTAGGCTCCAGGGCTTCTAGCCTCGCGGACGGGAAAATCTCTTTACTTGCCATCAGGTCATCCTCAAGGTCGCGCCTCTTGGCGAGGCTATTGCAACTTGCTTTTCTCCAGGAAGAAACCTACCTAATCTTACTAGCAGTCCCCAATTTCTGAGACTAGAGCACCAGCATCCCGGTTCAAAGTTATCTGATGCCCCATCCGGATCCACTCTTGCCCATTTCCTTACGAACGAAGTGCCACTTTGGCTTGCACCTTTTCCCATCCCATGACTCCTGTGACGGTTGTGTAATGGGGGGCGACGGCATCGTCCTCGGCCCTTCGATGCCTCGGGCTTTATCAGATGCCCCACTAAGGCCATCTGTCCCCCCCCCCCCTGGCCTCCTCTTCTTCTCTCATCTCCTTCTCGGTTGCCGGGCTCGTCTCGAATCGCGGTCGTACGTTCAGGGGGAAGAGAGTCATGCTTCAGGCCTGGGGGCTGCACGCGTGGCATTGGGACTCACAAGTACTTCGTATATTATATCTAACCTCTAGCAGTCCTGGCTCTCCGCAGGCTGAGCTACTCGGTGCTATTCCGCACTCAAACTGGCCAAAATATATTCACAGACCCGTTTTCCTAGGTATATGAACAACAGTAGGTCGTGAAGTGGGTGATCTACTTCTTCTGGGATTTCTCAACCCGGCTTTTGGGATACCAAGACTTGGCCGTTATACTACACATGTATCACCGAGCACCAAGTGCACTTCCTCTCGAATCCACGACAGCCTCGGGCGTTTGTCCTACAACACAGCCCTTACTCCCCTGGCATGAACTGGGACGCCTACGGACACGCGATGCCACCTCGCACACCCTAGTCTGTATAGCGAGGGACCTGGACCACGCGTATCATGACGGACCTGAGTCGTTCGTTGATGAATGCTGGCACACCTAATGCCTCGTCAGACAGCCTCAGACCTACGAAGCTGCCCGGTGCCCATCTACCTGACGACGTGATCCAGACGTGAGGGACCTAGCGGTACCACACCATGATCTTGGGTATTTGACCATGTCGATCACTCCCCCCACTGCGCCATCTCCATCCACACCTTGTTCACCTCAGCAAGCGGTCGAATCAGCTTGCCGGTGTATCGAATCAAGATCACGGCACGGATTGGTTACAGTTCGGTTCACAAACATCAAATACTGATAAAGACGTTATCGACAAGGCGTAGTGACATCGGTAGCCATGGCTAATCGCGATCTCACTTGGTGGACAGGCTAGGTCGTGCTCATAGTGATTCGTCGTGAAAAGGTCTGGATTAAGTGGTTCGCAAAACGCCATTTGCCATTCCATCGTACATACAGTCCGGATCGCATAGTGTATATCATCCGCAGAGCCTCGCAGTTTTCGCGAAGCCCCAGCCCATTGTGGCGAGCCCGGACCACGCACGCACACACCAGCACACGGCGCTGGTGCGTACATTTTTCCGTTTATTTGGGAACCTGCCGCTGGAGTGTCGAAAGCGAGACTGCTTTCCTAAACCCTATCGTACCATCATGATCGAGACGCTGCTAGGGTTCGTGAAAAGATCGATCGAAATCAAAAATACGAAGGAAAAAGTTTCCACCCCTGGCCAAATGCCGTGTTGGCCAGCGGGCACACCGCCTGCTGGCCAGCCCCCGTCTTCGGTTGTATGTCGCTGACGGAATCAGGTCTTCCGAGACCCGCGAAATCGAGAGCTTCTACGGTCGATTGTAATTGATGCCATGCCGTGGAGATCGTTGAGGACTTGAAGAAGCCTCGAGTTTATTTCTTGGTGACGACGACTGCGAGGACAGGGTTAGTCGGATGATCCGGTGTCACGGCCACAGCCAACTACTTGAAAACCTCCTGCGAGAAGGCGACCCTGCTGTTACTTACTTGGTATGACGATGATCAAGATGAGAATGATGATTCCGACAATGATGCACATGCGCATCTTCATGTCCTTCCACCACATCTGCTTCCGGACGCGGTTGGCTCCGCGGCGAAAGCCCTGGGCGGACGTGGCCAGGTTGTCCGTCTTGTCTTGCAGGTTGTCGATGCGCTCACCACGCTCATTAGCCATGCTGATGTTGTTGCGCATGGTGTTGATAGTACTTTGCATGTTCTGTGGAGAAGAATGATGTCAGCCCATCTGCGCTCGCCACTTTTTTGTGGAAGACTTCAAAGTCACATCTCGCCGCCTCGAGAGTTCCGAAGGCGTAGGCGTAGGCGGTCGCGAGTTTGAGGCATCGTCGGCTGCGCAGGCCCGAGAGACCGCTGTGGTGTGTCGCGGCGGAGACATGTTGGGAGGCTGCTCAGGAGGCCAGGCTTGGCGCATCCCGGCGGTGCCCAACGCACGCATTTATTCACCGTCAATCGTCCAGCAACTGCCGTTTGACGCCTGCACAGTCACAAACATCATGTGTCATGCGTCGGGTCGCTCAAAGCAGATGTCGTGGACAGATAGCTCGACGGTGGTCGACCAGGGTCGCCATTCTCATGATCACCGGTCGGGCGGACGCAGTTCGACATGAACACAACGCTGACGTAGGCGGCCAGCTCGGGTCGTTCAAAGATGGCGCGTCCCTCTTCTGCTCGCTGACGCCGGAACTCGCGGCTTCGAGGGAAATGCACCGGATTCTTCTGTACTTACTCCCTGGATTTGTGCGATTCTGGGATCGCTGGACTGTGCGTTCTGCTCGCTCGGGTAGCGAGCATCGGGGTCGTAGCGTCCGTCGGCCATTGCTGCGGTTGGTTCTGGAAATGCGATAAAACAATCTGGGTCTGGATTGCGGAGAGTTTGGTATTGTCGTGGCGATGGACTCTGTTCGTTCGGTGGATTGCGATGGATTGGTTTGTGGGTATTGGGGGTATCGTCGAGGCTGCTTAGGTAGAAGAGAGGGAAAAGAGGAGGTTGAGCTTGGCTAAAGGTGTTGCGGAAGGAGGGATGTCGGACTGGATCAATGAATGGCAAAGGCACGACTGGACAGGTGAGACGCTTTGCTTTGGCACTTGGAGGGGGGCAGGACAGGGCAGGGCAGGGTGCGAGGCCAGGGTGCGAGGCCAGGGTGGTCCCCGAAACAGGTCTGAGTTGAGTCTGAGCCCGGCGCTTGACGGGGGCCCACTGCCTAACGGCGGCGGGTTTTGGCTGTTATTGAGTTATGTGCGGTGTCAGTCAAGTCACTATCAGAAACCCCAACCCTCAGATGAGCCGCCAGGCAAATGTGCCGTCGCCTCAGCTAGCCCCAGGCGTTCAAGGCCCAACCTCAATCGAGCAGCTCGGTTGCAAGTGGATGCCCAGCCAACCCCCCAAGACCTCGCTTGGTATGTCCCTGGTTGCCTCTGCGCAGAAGCTGAGAGGCTTGGGTGGAGCATTACGCATGCATTTTTGCCCTCAACAATTACGAAGTCCTGAGTCGACTAGCTTTGTCGTCAAAAGTGGCAGTGCATTTTGCATTTTTGGCTTCTAAGCTTCGAACGGACCAGAAACCACCACACGCCTCTCCAGATGTCCCGATGTATTATTCCCTTGGTTCTGCAATGCCGGAGTGGCCCACGCCGTCTTCAGGCAATTCCTCTAGCCGGGCATTCACGTCTCCATCCGGCATAGCCAAGACGCCGGCCCTTTCGTGCGCTCCCTACCACCTCGTTGCATATTTGTTTCATCCGCGTTCTACTATACACAACGTCCGGTCTTTGGGCACAGCGGTTGTCTGTGAGCAAGCCAGCGGCCCTCGGCTCTGGAGACACCGCGCCTGAGTACCTACAAATTCGAAGACGACTTGACCACATTGGGTTCTGCAAACCATTTCACGAAGCAGCTAGCGACGAAAAGGGAGTGAGTGCTATTCATGCAGAAAAAAGTTCTGCATACCGGTACTGCAATAGCCCACCACACCTCCTCCCACCCAAGAAGTGAAATTGGAAGCCCTTCTCCTTCCAAGAAAAGGCATGTTGGTTCAGCAGAATACAAGACTCATTCGCATCCTTTCTCTTTTAGGGCAAATACCGATGCTTAAATCCAGGTCCACAGCAGCCAAGGCCTCTAACCTTGGGCCGTCAAGCACCACATGGCTGTTCTCAAGGGAATGGATGCCACTGAGAGGAGTCCATGTAAGAGATGTTTCGCAGGAATTGTCACAAAAGAGACGATCCCACGTGGGACTCGTCCCACTATCGATACTTATTATCTATTAGTAGTGTGCTATCAGCCATAGAGGCTATAATTCTTCCTGGCCCAGCTACCTGCTCATTTACACGACCCAATCATCACCGCTGCAGGGCGATGGACTCGATGCTTGCGGATGCTTCGAACGAATGTGCCTCTTCAAGTCGTGCCCCCTGCAGACCTTCGAACATCCGCCAATTGAGCATTGGCGCTCCTCACATGGAACGTTGTTGGGTTTGGCATACCGCCTATGCCTAGTCCACACATGACGATTCAGATTCCTGTACGCGGCCGTCCTCACTGGGCAGCCTTCAACAGGGCAGGTCAACGGCCGAGTATGTGTATTCTCGTGTCTCCTGCGAAAGCTCACGGTCAGCTCAGCCCAGGCTGGCCCATATCACGCGGCAATGTATACTTCTCATTGGGATCTTTCGGGGCGGAGGGCGCTTACGTTCGCTCGGAGTTGGTGTTGAAGGTGCGAGTGCACGGTGGGAAACCACAACGAATCTGGAACCCGAAGCTGAATTGATCACTCCCTGGCCGGTTTGAAAGACTTGGCTGCACTTGGACTGCAGTATAGTCGAACGTCCACAATTGTTCAAGGTTCCTCTGCGGTGGAACAAGTGGCGCATGTGAAGCAAGCACGTTAAGGCTAGGATGCACGTTTGGAAACATGTCGAGACCATGATCAAGTCCGAACATGTCGCCGAAGAGATTGCCAAGGTTAATGGCCTCGGACTTGAGCTCTGGTGACCAGATACCCAGGCCCAGACCTGTCATCGCGACATTATCTTCGCCAACGAGACTAGCAGGATGTAAGATTCCTTGGGATCCGAGAACGGGCAACGACGACTCATCATCAAACAGCCCAAGATTCGCGGACGTTGTTGGCCTTGGAAGCTCTGCATGCACAGCACCGGGAACCGCGCTCTGCAGATAGCTGCCGTGGTGGTTTTCATAGGCTATGCCTTCACCCAAGACTGGCTGCATGGGCCACCCCAAAGTCCGCAACCGGTCATCTTGCGGCCTTATGTCAGGGAGAGCGCCGGTGCTCTCTAGGAGACAGAGTGTGATTCAGTCCCGCGCCGCTAGGACACGTCTCGAGAGGAGCGACGACTCACGGGTGGTTGCCAAGTTGTGCAGCGGCACTGACTTGCCTCCTCGTGAACAGCAAGTATGGTAACGGGGGCTCTGCCACCCCACTGCGCTGTTCGATACGGCCATGTTGGCGCTGTTGAGTCTCTGCGCGCGTACAGCGACATGTTGAGCTGGAGCGTGAGACATGGTGAGGATTGCAGTGGAGGGCATTGCCCCCGTTATAAATGCCACATGGTGAATCTGGAATGCTGGAGACTTGTGGGGGATCTTGGGTGGAGATAGACAGTATCTGGTGGGAAAGTCTCTCCCTATATACTCACGGCGATGCAAGCAATGACACCTCATGCTCACGTCGCCGTGAGGACGTTACGCACGCTTCCGTCTGATTAAGGCTCACACGCCATGACTGCGCTTTCGGACAACAATTCCGGGAACGCTGACCACGTATGCAGCCATGCTCTGCAGTCCTCATCGCCCCAGCTTGCTGAATGACCAGTAATGTACTATATCAGCGGTCAGGCGCTTGCTCGGTCATGCTGCAGCCACGGGGGCCTCATTCACCTACGCCACACTGACAACGGCATGGCGTTTTGGGTAGCCGTCTGAAAGTCTTCTACACATTTACAGCCTCGCCAACTGCACCGGCCTGCAAAGTTGCGCTGGCAGGCTTGCATTGGCGGGATCTTCGCTCTGCCAAGCGCGGGGCGACCTGACATCGCAGGCTTTCCGAGCCTTTGGCGCCCCGGACAAGGTTGACCACTCGGCCTCTTTGTCGTCCTCAACGTCCTCGTTGCAGGTTTGCGGAGGTGCTCAATGTTGCTCCTGGCTGTATTGTACTGCAGGGCTCGACGCCACTGGCAGGTGCCACTCATGTGTAACTTGACGCGAACCGTCCTCATATATCCCATTTCCATGTTGTCGTGTTTTGCATGTAACAGTCACATAGTGGGCTGATTCATTGACAGATTCCACATCGCAGGTGAAACTACGACGACATACCTCCACGTCCTCATGTGGCTGGCTGGTCTCCTTTTCCAGATCAGCTTGAGGTATAGGACAACTTTTCCTTTCCGTCCTACTCACCAATTTGACGTAAAGCCTCCATGTCGAGAAGTATTGACTGAACCAAGGTGTGTTTTCCTGCCATAACATTTGTTGAAAGAAGCGTTACTGCATTATTACAAGGCCGCTCGAGGTCAATTGCCCCACAACTTGACGGTCAGGACGGTTCATCTGATGGAGTGACGATGCGAACAGCCCTCATCCTTGCACCAAGCGGCATGACGTCGATCATGGGGCGGCTCAAATATCCCCTGCGCTAGCTGAGTTGGACCCTTATTCTGCTTCAGGATCATGATGCGTAGAAGTGGCTTGGGAGCCATTGAAGTCTAGGTAGCTCTAGAAAGAAAGTCCTTTTTTTTTTGTTGAGAATTTTGGGATCTCCGTTTTCTTGATATGGCGTATGCGGCAGCAGTGATGTCTTTCGAGCCCACGAGCCTTCACCAATTTCGTCCACAAAGCCATATTCTACCACCACACCTACGATGTCCCGGCCCTGGATTCTCATAACTCCATCCAGCCGAGGTATAGGCCACGCCCTCACACGACACCTCCTCCGCACAAGCAACGCACCCATCCTAGCCACCGCCCGCCGCGACCCCTCCAACGTGAAAGCCAGCCTCCTGGCCGACCTCCCTGCCACCGCCTCAGACCGACTGCACGTCCTGCCCCTGGACGTGACAGACGAGTCCAGCATCCGGGCCGCCTCGGAACATGCCGCCGAGCTCTTCCCACCGGATAGACACCACCTGCACCTGTCCTTCGCGATCCCGGGGATCCTGCACGCGGAGAAGAGCCTCAAGCAGGTCGACGCTGAGGACGCCCTGGCTACGTACTGCGTGAACACGCTCGGGCCCCTGCTGCTGATGAAATGGTTCGGCGAGTTCCTGCCCCGCAAGCGGACCCAGTTCGCCGACGCCGACGGGCACCAGCAGAAGCTCCCGGCGCACGCGGTGTGGACGACCATGTCGGCGCGCGTGGGCAGCGTGAGCGACAATCGGAAGGGCGGCTGGTATAGCTATCGAAGCAGCAAGGCGGCTGTGAACTCAATCACTAAGAGCTTTGACCTGCAGCTGCTGACGAGGAGCGGGGAGAGGGCGATGGCGGTTGCGTACCACCCGGGAACAGTAAAGACGGACTTGTCGCGGGATTATTGGGGCACGATGCCCAAGGAGAAGCTGTTTGAGCCGGACTTCGCGGCGGAGAAGATGGTCGAAATCGTCACGGGCAAGGTCGGGTTGGAGGGGAGGGGCAGGTGCTGGGACTGGAAGGGCGAGGAAATATTGCCCTGAGAGCTCAGTTCGTTTGAGGGGAAGGCGGTGGTAGAAGAACGCATCGACAAATCGAAGAGGCCAGTCGCTCCTCGATTCTATTATGGTATCTATCATCTTCCAGAGTAAGCACGTACCCGGACCAGGTGTTCAGCAGAACCCACGAAATAATACACTGTTACCAAGTCACCGCCGTCACCCGTTTTCAAATGACAGATCAACCCGATGAGGGGTGCATTACAGTTGCACCTCCTGGAAGGACGACCGACTTGCCGCCGGGGATGGCGCCGCCTTCTCGTCATCGAGATCCTCAAATGCAGCTGCTTTTGGTCGCACCGACAGATTCTGCTCCCTGTCCTCCGCCCGAGACTGTGGCTCATTTTCTGACGCTGCCTTGGTCTTTTCGTCGACCGGGCCCCCGCCATCATCCGACTCATCGTTGTCGGCACCCTCGACAGTAGCCTCCTTGTCCAGGGCCGTGTAGCCGTCCTCGGGCTTCTCGTTCTCTTGGTCCTTCTCGCCACTGCCCCCACCCTCTCCAACTGCTGGCGCAGCGGGAAGGTCCTTGTCCTTGGAAGGGGGTCTTGGGGCCGCAGTAGGCATCGCAGGAGACGACTGTTGTTGTTGTTGTTGTTGTTGTTGTTGTTGTTGCTGCTGCTGCTGATGATGCTGCTGCTGCTGGGTTGCCGTGCTCGGCCGGTCCTCGCTGGGAGGGCCTGGTCGCAACGCATCCAGATAGAATTTGGTAACACCCAGAATCCTGCCGCTCTTCTCACACGCATCTACCCACTCAGGCCGTACCACAGGAATGTTCATCTCGACGGCCTTCTCCCACTGAATGCCCCTCCCTTCGGTCGTGACGAAGTGTGTCGTGTCTATCCGCACGCTGTCCACGATCTTGGCTCCGATTCGCTCTACGGCTACAGCCAGGTTCTCGCGCATTGATTGTGGCAGGATGCCGGTGGTGATGGTGATACCGCTCAGGTCCGTCATCTTGTGCGTCTGCACCTCGACCTTCTCGCTCGTGTAGGTACCGGCGGTGGTCCTCAGGACCAGGTGAAAGGTGTACTTTGTATCGACCGCCAGGCCAGAGATCTTGGTGGTGTGCATCTGCAGGGGTTTTGGAATGGTGCCGGCCTTGTTGTTGTTTCGGTAGAGGGACAGGCTGATCAGGTCGGCTGTCGCAAGCTGGATGGGATCCCACTCCAAGACGACCGAGGTCTGCGTCGCGTTTCGGCATCGTAGGATGGGTGTCGATGGCAGTGCAGCGCCGAAGGCATTGTAGATCTTGTCCTGTAGCGCCTGGAAGCGTGTCTCGGCCGCGGACTCAGAAGAGGTGTTGCGCCCAACGGTAATATCGACGATGGAGCCCGAGGAAATGTCAGGGGGAAGGAGGATGGACGGAAACTCGATCTAGGAGAACAGTCAGCTGCTGACCAACTATGTTGTGCGAATTGTTGTAGGTGAACAAGACTGCAATCATGCATGGACATGAACATGAACATGGACAAGAACTTGGTCCTGCCGTGGTGAAACTCACGAGTCGTTTGTCTGGGGTAAGCAGGACGGTCACGCCGGCGTCGACCTTGCCGACGGTAAGGGAGACAAGCATCTTGTCCAATTTGTTCTCCGTCGCAGCTTGCCCAAGAAGCTCGATTGTGTGCTGCAGCTGATTAGAATTGAGACGACAGAAGGGCGAAGTTTAACGAGAAGAGGAAGTTCGTGGGTGATGTTGAGGACAGCTCAAGTTTGGGGCTATTGATGCCTGCTGCGCTGGCTTGTGAAGCTAAGAACAGAGCAGCAGCCAGGTCTCTTACGTAAGCCTCCCTCGTTACCAGAAAGGGATGTGAATTGGGGGCTATCTCCCAGATGGCACTCTTACTGCTAATTGTCAACAATATCTGATTAATTAAGTACCTAGGTAGGCAGTGGTTCTCTACTCGTTCTTTGGAATAGTATTCGTAGATCAACCCGGACATCTTTATGAGCAGGATTTGAACGCCTCCATTGCCATTTCTTGTCTTTCTATTTCTCAGGTGTTGTCTTTACTTGTACGGCCACTCTTCAGGAAGTAGAGCCAGAGTGAATCTCTCTAGGTAAGTACCTAGGCATGTCTTACTACGATACCAGCCGTCCAGTGCTCTGAGGAACCCTTCTCTGCATTCCAGGACGCAGGGTCTCAAGGTTCAGTCTTCTGCTGTTCTCCCCCTCAATGCAACTCAAGACTTCGATGGCCTCTCTGCCAGCCATTCCTTGACCCCTCACCAAATTGGCCCTTGTTGCCTCCATAGTTCGGTCTCTTCTGCTGTGACTGAGAAGGATACTGAGACCGAGGTCGAGATCCAGCAATGTCAGACGCCACTGCCGGTCGACCGTCTGCGGTCTGTCCCAGCTCCCCTACCAAACGCTTAACGACCTTCTGGAAGTAACCTCGCAGTTCTGCAAACGACGTACGGTGCATCTCCTTCGAGTTCCGGCAGCTGATTTCGCAAGTACCATACAGCTGCGCAACGTCTCGCCCTGGGAGCTGTGGGAGAGACGCTGTCCCGAGAATCTTGCTCTGCTTCTGCAGCTCCTCCTCGGACAGCCTCCGCCCGTCCGCATCAAAGCCCATGTTCCGCAGAGCCTGCCTCAACGCTGCGTTGATCCGGTACTTGGCCTTGCCCTTGATGATGGGTCTCAAACCATCGCCCCTGGCTGACGTGACGATCCAGAGCGGCTTGTTCAGGTTTTGCAGATACCGTCTGGTCACCGCTTCCGCAAAGGCGTTCCCGGTATCTGTGAAATAGCGCAGGTCGGTGAAGCTGACGACGTGGCGGCGGGCAATCTTGAGACTGGTAGAGCTGAAGTTCAAGTTCCTGACGGGCTGCATTTCCGTGTACAGGCCAACATCATTAGACAGCAGCTTGGCGAGGTGGTCTCTGCCTTGGGCGGTGAAGGGCGGGTGGGTTAGGACCCTTCTGGGGATTTGTTGGTTCAGGGCGACGGAGGAGAGCTTGGAAAGCTTGATGCCCCTGCTGCCGAGGCCTGCGAGGGAGGGTAGCCATTTTCTTGTTGTGGGAGTTCTCGTCCTGGGCCGGAGGACGCATCGAAACATTTTGGTTGAAGACTCGGGTTACATCATTGTGCTGCCGGTTTCTCCAAAGCCCCTTCCCTCAAGGCTCCGGGCTATCGTAAGCCTTGCTTGGTATCCTGAGTATGTCCAAGTGCTGGGTGACTCAGGATGAGCATTGAGCTCGGGGCTGTCGACATTGACCAAAAAGGGATCGAGAATGATGCTAAAGAGTGAGTGAGTCGTTATGCAATTAGCCCATTCGGCCTTCGGCACCCGCCCCGCTATTTTTAGAGCCTGCGGGCCTGTGCCTGCCCCCACTATGACTACACCCAGCGCTCAGTACCAGGCAGCCAGGCATACCCCTTTAGCGCCAACCCACAAGCGCAAAAAACGACCCCGCCAGAATCACCTCTCTCTCTCTCTTTCGCCGCCCCTCACACCAACCCACTCCCGACACAACTTCATTGTCCCGCCACCAACAATACCAAACAACAGGGCAACACCTATTGCCCAACTCCGACGAAACATCACCTTTCCTCTACTCATTTGGAACCTGACAACCAAGAGCAAGACTCAATATGCCTAAGAACAAGGGAAAGGGAGGAAAGAACCGCAGACGCGGTAAGAACGAGAACGACAACGAGAAGCGCGAGCTTACCTTCAAGGAGGATGGCCAGGAGTACGCTCAGGTCGTGAAGATGCTCGGGTATGTTTCTGTCTTGTCCTCTGCTCCTCTGCCCCAATATCCCTCAGTCTCTCTGTTCCCCAATTATATGACAACAAGAGAGACAGAGAGGGAGGGAGAGGGAGAGATTGCATGTGGCGCACAGTAAGAGAGAAAATAATGGCTGACCAAGTAATCACGACACAGTAACGGTCGTCTCGAGGCGCAGTGCTTCGACGGCACACGCAGACTCGGGAATATCCGTGGCAAGCTTCGCAAGAAGGTCTGGATCAACCAGGGCGACATCATCCTGCTGTCGCTGCGTGATTACCAGGACGACAAGGGCGACGTCATGTATGTGCAACTTTCTTCACACGCATTTTCTTTCACTCCCCCCCCCCCCTCCAACTCCAAACGGTAGCCGGTGCGCTGACTATATCTCTTCCCAACCCAACAGTCTCAAGTACACCGCCGACGAGGCCCGTTCTCTTAAAGCCTACGGCGAGCTGCCCGAGACCGCCAAGATCAACGAGACCGACACCTTCGGCGGCGGCGAGGACGGCGACTGCGCGTTCGAGTTCGACGAGGACCGCGACTCGGAGAGCGGCGAGGACGGCGGCGCCAACGGCAAGGAGGTCGATATCGACGACATCTAAGAACCGTCTGGCGTACATTACGCCGGCTTGTATTCCGCGCTCTTCGTCACCATCAAGAGGGCGGAGGAAGGATCTTTTTTTTCTCCTCCACGTCGCACGGGTCAGGTTTTGTTCTGAACCGTGTCGGATCAGGTACAGAGGCCGTGCCTGCCTGGTTGCGCCTGTGGAGGAGAGATTTAGTCGATGGCGACCTGTGCACACAAGAGAACTGTCTTCTCTCTCTCAAACCTCCAGAATTTATCCCTGCAGGGATAGAAACCCGAGGTTCCTCGACAGTTGGTTAAGACGGCTAGGATGGGAGAGACGTCCTGGGCCGGTGGAGAATCAGACCAATTTTTCCGACACAACCCCCTCCTCTTCTTGATGATATCGATTCTGGTTCTTGTTTTCTTGTTCGAGGAAAGAATGCTCCCCTTGCATGGCATCTCATCACATTGGACTCCGTTCGGCGCTCCAAGGCATGTCAAAAGAAAAGGCGCACATGGCAATCACAATGCACGATCTCATGAGGACCTTGGTAGACCGTAATGAATATGTCATCTTCAATAAACATTCTGTATCTATGTCTCGGCTCTAGTATCGAAGTCTCCACGACAGGAGGGTTCCGCTCATGCTGTGCTTCTGGGCGTTGGCTGTAGCTATTCCAATGCCTCCAGCGCCTTGCTACGCCCTCTTCCAAAAGCATCCAACAGCCTCGCAGGAAATGTCTGCAGGCAATCAAAGATTAGACATACAAAGTCATGGTCACAGCCTCTCTCAGCCGGACTTCAACGCGTGCACAGTCAAAGCAGCGAGGCATTGGAACGTGTTTCCTCTACGGTGTTTCCTCACGTCAGTTGACGAGCGGTGCAGCTCTGCCCAGATGGGACGAGCAGTGTGGTTCAAGGCTGTATCTTCCCCCGCCTTGCGTGGTAGCTGATGCTCGCAACCGTCTAGTCCCATTCATCGTCATCACCCTCATCATCTAGAGAAACATTAGCATTGTTCAACTCCTGACGGGGGTTCATGCCCGGGGGCTGATGGATGAGCGACTTACCACTATGGCTGACTTTCTTGTTCCTGGCCGCCAGAGCCGTGGCGAGCGCAGAAGCCATGTCATTGCCTCCACCCGGCGAAACACCAGCAGGCGGAAGTCCGCTCCCGTGCGGTCCGGTATCGCTGCTGCCGCCGACCTGAGCAGAGCTTCTGTCGCGGATCTGGCTCCTGTCCACCTTCTTCAGAGCGCCGATGCCACCAGCCTGTTGGATACCCGCCAGCACCGCCGAGCGGCTAGAGTCTGGGGCGGGAGGCGCTGGAACGCCGGATGAGTAGCCCGAGTCGCGGTTCGGGGGAGGCGGCGGTCCTGGCGGAGGCGGCGGTCCGGGAGGAGGAGGGGCGCCGGCGCCTGTGGGTGGTAGTGGAGGTGGAGGTGGAATGCCACTCGTTGGTGGTAGAGGTGGTGGAGGGGGCGCGCTTGACGCTGGCAATGGAGGCGCGGGTGGAGCGCCCGAGGACGGTAACGGAGGTGGAGGCGGAGCGCTGGAGGCTGGTAATGGGGGAGGTGGAGGGGCGCTGCTCGATGGCAAAGGTGGTGCTGGGGGTGCTGAGGATCCAGGTAGGGGCGGTGCGGGTGGAGCGCCGGAGGATGGTAGTGGGGGAGGTGCCGGCCCTCGTGACGGTAGGCCCGGTGGTCGTGATGCTGAGGGAGGTAGAGGAGGTGCGGCCGCAGCGGGCGCTTTCGGAGGTAATGGTGGTGCAGGACCGGGTGCAGCGACGGCTGGCTCTCTTGACGGAGGTGGAGGAGGAACAGGACCACGACTCGGAGGCGGTGGAGGAACGCTTCTTTGCCCTGTGAATGCTGGGGGCACACCAAATTTGTGTCCCGGCGCACTTGACTCCTCGGCCGGAGTCTTTGGCGGTCTCGGTGGAGGTGGAGGTCCAGGTGCGGAAGGAGCTTGCGCAAGCTTGCCAGCATCGGGTAGCGGCGGAGGTACTTGGAATCTAGGTTTCGTTGGTGAGGGCTCGCGCTCGGCGATGGGTGAATCAGCCTTCGCAGACCTTCTTGGCGCGGGAGGTGGTGGTGGTGCGGCACCTTTTCGCGGTGCCGGAGGAGGAGGAGGGGCCCTAGATCCTGCTCCATTCACCGGCGGCGGAGGCGGTGGAGGGGTGGAGCGCTTCGTCTGCGCCTGCTCCTGCTTCAGAAAATCCACAATGAAAGCCTGGTTGTCCATGATGAAATCGTCCGTCAGGCCCTTTGACTTCAAATCGTCGCCAAAGTGCTCCCGCCATTCCGGGTCGAACGCTTCCAGCACAGCAAATTGTGAGGGCGACCGGCCGTTCCCATTGACTCTGCCAGAGGACGACCTGCCTAGACTCGGTGGGCCGTTGTTGCGAGGGGAATCGGGCGGTGTGGGCGCAGCGGAGTGCTTGTGTCCTCCGAAAATACCCCCTAGCAAGCTGTGTTTGTGTCCTCCTGGGCTTGCGCCGGGCGCTGTTCCTCCGAACGGCGTCGCCTTGGTCGCCTTGCTGGCGTTCTTTTCCCGCTCCTCCATCTTCTTCTTGAACTGCTTCGCCTCTTTCTCGTCGACGAACGAGAGGCCGGCCATACAATCCTCCAGCTCGAAGGTATGGAAGAAAGTTCGGTCCTGGTTGTAGCTCCACGAGTCAAAAATCTCCTGGTCCCAAATCACTCCGCGCATGGCTGGCTGTAGATGATTATTAGCTCCTGCACTGCCGTGTCCGCCACACGTTGAAACTGCGATACTCACAGAGATATCAACCATCTTCAACCAGTAGGTGTTCCCCACCAGATCGTTGGCGAGCACCACGGCGCCTTGCAGACCGGTGTAGGTCCATTTTGAGGGATTCGGATAGGCAACGTAAAGGCGTGCTACCGCCACAGCTTGGATCTTGTTGGTCTGTTTTGGGACAAAGCGCTTGACGGTCTCCTTGTCGACATCGTTGAGGATCGACGGCATCGTGTCCGACGTCGGTAAAGGAGTGATCTGTCAGGCCGTGGGTTGTTGGTAAAGGAGGGCCGTCAGGACGATGGGAAATGGTCGGTGGGGTCGTCCGTGTGCGTGTGTGGGTAGTTGTCCTCCCAGCCAGCTGCCCGATGATCACAGCGACGATACCCAGAGCTTCGTTCGCTGAGCAGGTGCACACGAGACGTGAAGAATTGCCGTCGCCTGTCGTACGTTGTGCAGCGAGGGGCGGGGTGTGCGTGTGTCGCGTGCGGTGAATATGACGATGCCAGCCTGGACAACGTATGACTTGGGCTTCCAGTGACGGTGTTACCACGACACCGTGACTTGGCCGGCTCGATTGCGTCGCAGCGGCCCTGGGGAGGGAAGGCAGCGACGTTCTGCGGCGGAGTGGCTTACAGCAGCTGACTGTGCGCTTGCCTTGGCTGGACGCGTGGTGTCGGTGTCGGTACGATGTTGTTGGTGGCAGTCGGGGATTGGGCACAGGCGACCAAGTTCCAAATGTTCAAACTGCTGTGACCTTAGCCGATGCTAGGCCGCACGACGGGTCCTTGTCCTCCTGTTAGGCACAGCGCAGCCAAACACCTATGCTCCGATCGAATTGCCAATCTCTTGTCTGTTGTCGTTCTGCAGCGTAAGCTTTGGGGATCGGTGAGTAAAAAGAATGACTGGTAAACCCAAAATCAATGGACTGTCGTTGGGTCGGATAGTTCGGTAAAGGGCGGGGCATAAAGCAGCATGTATGTGAACAAGGTAGGGTTGGAAGATGGATTGTCATGAAGGTGCTCTAGTTAATTAATTTACGGCCAACGGCTCGTCCTGGCCTGAACGACGAGCATGGGTTGCGCGAAAAGGCAGAGTTACGGTACGCAGTAAGTTACCTAGCAGGAGCAGTGATGGGGCATGGGCCAGGACCCAGCTTTCTCTGTCACGGCACCAGTGACAGCACCAGCACAGGCACCAGCACAGCACAGCTTCCCTGATTGTTTCAAGAGGGTCCGGCCCGACATCCTTACTTCAGCTCATGAATATTTCCGTTATCTGAATATTGAAATCCTGCAGCCGTAGCAGGTCCCGACCCTCTGCGTACTGAGGTATTCATTTCTAGAGACGATCTGAGTTATTTCTTCAGTATGCCCTGCAGCTCGGTCAACCTCCAGAGCTGTCTACATCTTCTATCTGGGCTCGGCTGGATGGTTCCAGATATTGCGGCATGGCAAGTGCATGGACAGCGAAGGCATGAAAGACGCATGACGGTTGGGCTGAGTTGTCTTCCAGGTGGGTCCGGGACGGATTGGGCCGCCACAACATGAGGACACTCTTGTCACATGGCAATAAGCAATACGTCCAGATTTTGTCACAGGAAAAGACACAATACTATGTGATCGTCAAGTCGCTCAATTCAGGTTCGTAACAAGGTAGGCTCTGGGCGAGATGACTTTGGCCACGCATATCCCAAGCCAAGCAGGCGTCATCACCACCACCACCACCACCACCACCAGTTGGGTATCTATTTGTTCAACTCCTGCGCCTTGGCCAGACGCTCCTCCTTGGTGCCCTCCTGGGGGATCTGGCTGTGGTCGTGCGACTGAGCCGGGCCGGGCGCCGCAGTGTGGGGGGCCACCTTGGACTTGATGGCATCAATGAGACCGCCCTTGCCCTGATCCTTGTTGGTATCATCAATGGGCTAGAACGGGAATTTTGTCAGTTGGGGGTTTCGATCTTCGAACGAGGATGAGATGCCTCACCTGAATGGAGAATTCCTTCTCTTGCTGGTTGTTGTCGGCCATTTTGTGAGGTGGATGTGTGATTGGTTTGAATTTCTAAGTCTGGTCGTGTAAGTCAGCCAGGGTACCGCGAGGTACTCAGTACCATCACAAGATGAAGAGGACATACGGTTCTCCAAAGGTAGAAATCGTTTATCAGGATGCAGAAGAGAAAAGTTGTGTTACTTTTTCCAGGAGACGATCATCTAGGGCAGATGTTGAGCCGTCTTATAGACAAATGCAGGCGGGCCTTTCCAGGTCGTCGTCAGTTGACTTTGGCCAACACACGAAGAAGATGACGTCGTTGCTTGACTAGAACCCCCATCACACCTGCACCACGGGGTCCACGACGGTCCAATGCCAGCACCAGCAAGCCACAGCCTACAAAGTCGACGCGGCTTGCGTCGTCTTTGGCGTCTGTCTGGGGCGGCGGCTGTTGATAAGAATCAAGCTTATTCGGGCAAGACAATGCGGAAACGCCCGAGACCAGGGAACTTCGTTGTTTTGTTGTGTTGTACAGCTTGCGTCAGTGGGTTGCCTCACCTTGGCGGAGATCTTAAGAGCCTATCTACGGCAGACATATTTCCAGATCATGGAGACGAGCTTGTGTAACAGAGGTTTCATGCGTTCTTAATATGAGCCATCCCTATCTCCTCCTTAATAAAAACAGGCAGATGTGCTTACAGGATGAGGACTGAGGGAAAGGTCTGTATTCTCTGCCGCCGAGTTGGGTAGAAGGAGGGGCCCCCTTGCCGGCCACGCTACAGCTGATTGCCAGCTGTGCGGACAAGGCTGACATCCCGCTTGTGACGACATCATCGAAAGTGCTAAACGCGTCCTGTGCACGCAACCGCGTCTCATTCCCCGCGAGTATGGCCGAGGGGCTTGAGCTTGACTTCTCCTTGTCAGGCTAGAGATGATGTTCAGATCACTTGAAGAGACCACAGCAAGTGCCCAAGGCAGCCCGCGCCCATCATGGCCGCCAACAACAATGCGCCCCAGCCGGTGAAGTTGTCGCTGCCACTCGTAAGCCAGCTCCAAGACGAACCGTGTTCCCTCCCCTGCCGGCCGTGAACGATAGTCTGATGTCCTCTGTCCTGTCCAGGAGTACCAACAAGCTCTCTTCCAAGAACTCCGCACCGAAGATGAGCTCGTCATCCTCGCCCGCGGCCTCGGCCTCATGCGCCTCGTCACCAACCTCCTGCACTCCTACGACGCCGCCGGCAACAACCTGATCGTCGTCGTCAACGCCGAGCAGCGCGAGAACAACTGGATTGGCGAGGCCCTGGCCGAGCATGCCGCCATCAGCATGGCGCCGCTCGCGCGCGGCCTGACCGTCGTCAACACCGACTACACCAACGTCGGCGCGCGCGAGAAGATGTACGCTAGCGGCGGCATCTTTAGCATCACGAGCCGGATCATGGTCGTCGACCTGCTCACCGACCTGTTGAACGTCGACAAAATCACCGGCCTGGTCGTGTTGCACGCGGATCGGATCGTTGCGACGAGCCTCGAGGCGTTCATCCTGCGCATCTACCGGCAGAAGAACAAGGTCGGGTTTCTCAAGGCCTTCTCGGACAATCCCGACCCGTTCGCCACCGGGTTCAACCCCCTGGCGAGCATGATGCGGAATCTCTTCCTGCGCAAGGCGAGCTTGTGGCCGCGCTTCCACGTCTCGGTCGCCAAGTCGCTCGAGGGCAAGAAGAGGGCCGAGGTCATCGAGCTGGAAGTCCCCATGACGGATGCCATGAAGGAGATCCAAGCTGCAGTCATGGAGTGCGTCGAGGTCAGCATTCACGAGCTGAAGAAGGGCAACACGGGTCTCGACATGGAGGACTGGAACCTGGACAGCGCCCTGACCAAGAACTTCGACGTCATGGTCCGTCGGCAGCTCGATCCCAACTGGCACAGGGTCAGCTGGAAGACGAAGCAGATCGTGGGAGACCTGACTGTGCTGAGGGGTCTGCTGCAGGCTGTAGTTGCATATGATGCTGTCGCCTTCCAGCAGAACCTGGATACCATCCATGCCGCGCATTCTCCGGCACCCGGGTCGACGAGGCAAACGCAATCACCTTGGCTATTTCTGGACGCTGCCCAGACCATTTTCGAAACAGCAAAGAGGAGGGTGTATAGAGGCACCAACAAGCCCGGAGCAGAGTCTGACATTGACTCTCTGCGCCCGGTCCTTGAAGAACAACCCAAATGGGCGATTCTTGCTGGAGTAATGGAGGAGATTGACCGAGATCTATATTTCGAGCCGCCAGCTCGGGATGACTCGAATGGGACCATTCTCATCATGTGCTCTGACACGGCAACGTGTAAGCAGCTCAGGGATTACCTGCAGACTATGCACGTCAAAGTCAAGGATGAGCAACGGCGAAAGAAAGTTGTCATCGAGGGCGACGAAGAGGATGAGGACCAGCCATCCGCCATGTTCATGATGCGGCGCAAACTCCGAGAATATCTGAAATGGAAAAAGGAATTTGCCCAAGTCAGCTCACTGCTGTTTTCCGAGAACCAGACTGCTTTGAAAGGAGCGTCCGATCCGAGGCTACAAAAAGGAGGCAGGGCACCTGCCAACAAGCGGAGACGGGTACGTGGTGGTGGCTCCGTAGGCACGGGCCTCGGGAGAGCTGAGAACGGCAGTATCATGCCGTACATTGAAAAGCCCAACGAGGTGGCTGGCCTGATGGAGGAGGTCCAAGCCACAGAGGAGGACGCGAAACAAAAGGCCGACATGGTCGCCCAAGCCGATCCTTTAGAGGATATGGATGACTTCTACCGGCTGTACGACATGCAGGATCTCGTGGTCATTCACTCCTACGATGGTGACGCAGACGAGCATATCCTGGAGGAAGTGAAGCCGAAATACATCATCATGTATGAGCCCGATGCCTCGTTCATCAGAAGGGTGGAGGTATACAGGTCGTCACATAACGATCGCAATGTACGGGTCTACTTCCTGTACTATGGCGGCTCCGTCGAGGAGCAGCGATACCTATCAACCGTCCGACGAGAGAAGGACGCCTTTACAAAACTGATCAAGGAGCGAGCGACTATGAGCGTCGTCCTGACCGTCGACGCACACGGGATCGAGGACCCACAAGAGGCCTTCCTCAGGACCATCAACACCCGGATCGCAGGCGGAGGGCGACTAGCCGCCACGGCACAACCGCCGCGAATCGTGGTAGATGTGCGAGAATTCAGGTCGTCCCTGCCATCGCTCCTGCACGCGCGCTCGATCATCATCGTGCCGTGCATGTTGACAGTGGGCGACTACATCCTGTCGCCCAACATCTGCGTGGAGCGGAAATCCGTCAGCGATCTCATCTCCTCCTTCCGGGACGGTCGGCTCTACACGCAGGCCGATACCATGTTCCAGCACTACAGATCACCCATGCTCCTCATCGAGTTCGACCAGAACAAGTCATTCACCCTCGAGCCCTTTGCCGACCTCTCGGGCAACCTCAACAGCGTCAACCCCTCCAACGTCTCCTCGGACCTGCAGTCCAAGCTTGTGCTGCTGACCCTCGCCTTCCCCAAGCTGCGCATCATCTGGTCCTCCTCGCCGTACCAGACGGCCGAGATCTTCGAGAGCCTCAAGGCGCAGGAGGAGGAGCCCGATCCCATTGCTGCGGTGCGCGCGGGGCTCGAGAAGGACCAGAGCGCCGAGGAGCAGCCCTTCAACCAGCAGCCTGAGGAGATGCTCATGCATGTGCCTGGCGTGACGAGCAAGAATCTAAAGAATCTGACGCTTGAGACGGAGAATGTCCGCGAGGTGGCGAATATGTCTGCGCCGGAGCTGGAGCCCATGGTGGGGATGGAGGCGGCGAGGAGAATTGTGGGATTCTTTGAGAAGGATCTGATTGAAGATGAAGGTTGAGTGTGGGTTCTTGTGGACGAAGTACGTTGTGCCCTTGCTTGAATTGCCATGTTCACAAAACGGGCATCTTGTCACACTGCCGTGCATGTCAAGGCCTACCAAGATACATGTCCAGAGTCACATATTGAAGGCCTTCCACAGCGACTGCCGCCTTCCCATTTCTCTCGCTCTCGACCCCAGCTCAATTGAGCATCAGTCATCAACTAATTGAAGGATGTGATGGTAGGACCACTGTTCGCAAGGTCATCTTCGAGAACGCCATAAGGACAGCCGGATTCCCCTTTTGACATCTTCCGCTGTCTGGCCCTCGCATGGTAGTGTCGCCAGGTATTTCTCGGCCTGTCGCATATCGTCAAAGTAAGAGTGAAGCAGGTTGCCGTCGTCTGCCATGTTGGTGTATGTCACGGCCTCGCCTCCTTCGATCCGCGTGACAACATCTGAGAAACCGGTCACTGTAGCCGTGCTGCTCGTCGAAGAGTACAGCAGACTAGTTTGCTGCGTGAAATTGATGTCCTCTTCCCCACTCTCCCCTGGCCATGGCTGCTCGTTGTTCGTTCTTGGCCTTCGGACAACTGATACATCAAGGGTCTGCAACCTCTCGACGCATCCGGCAATGAAATTTTGCCATACTGATCTTGGGGTGCTCTTGGCAACTCCTCCGCATTTCACGAGGTAGGATATCTTGCCCCAGTGATCTCTTATAAAAGCACGGTCGACCTCGATCAGCCGGTGAGCAAGGCCCCGGGCCTTTCTTCCACGCTTGCTGTCCCACGTGGCGAGGAGCCAGTCAAGCGCGGTGTTGCCACGTCCGTCCTCGCCGTTGAGATCGGCGCCCGCAGCATGCAACCTCTGTGTGAAGACGAGACTCGCGATATGAACAGGCCGCCACTGCACCTCTTTGTGTCGCACACCGTCAAAAAAGATGGCTTTGACACCTGACAACAGGACGTTGGGGTCCTGGCCCAGCTCGATCAGCACCATCGCCTTGGCCTCCACCACCTCGTATGGCCAGGCGCGCAGTTCGCTCCCGAAATTCACGATCCTTTCGTCGATTTTCTGCGCGCCTGCAATCCACCATAATCTGTGGAAGGCTGCATCAATCTTGTGGGGGTTGTATCCGCCCTCTATGACTAGCCGCATCGCGTCGAGGTGTCGCTGAAGGAAGGCTTCTCCTTCGGTGACTAGTCGCCAATGACCTTCAGGTAGAGGTTCTGAGATCGCAACGTACCTCGTCGGCGCCAAAAGGATGAGCTCCTCGTCAGTATTCCTCAGGATATCCGGATCACGCTCGAGCAGATCTTGTAGATATAAAGTAAGTCCGTTCACGACAGCGAACTTCAAAGGGCTGTCGATCGTGTTATAGACGTTCTTGGCTTTCATGAAGACATCGTCCTCGTACATTTTTTTCCAGGCGTCCTTGGGTACGGTATCGAAGAACGCGATCATGCTTCTTCCCGTGCTGAGCTCCGACAAAAGACCGATTTGTCCAGCCTCCGTCAGAAAGCCTTGAGCTAGCGTGAGCTTTGTGAACCAGGTATAACGATTCTCGTAGATCAAGTCGGCCTCATCTCCTAAAAGCAACTCCTTGAAACCAGGTCGCTTGATGAACTCAAGCACTGTCTGGTGACTTGGCTCCACGTAGAACGGTTCTTGATCTTGTTCGGTCCAGTTCATGAACAGTGGCTTCCATCCCATGGCAGTCCTTCGAGGTATGAGACCGCCTTCAACCATTTCATCCAGCTGCAACTGGAGCATGTCTTTCGGCTGCAAGGGAACGGGCGACTTCGTGACGTGAACCAGGCCACCGCTCAGACTCGAGATCCTCTTCTTCTGGTCTCTCAGTACTTCCATATTGCCGTGCCGATTGATCAGCAGGCGAGGGCGAACGAATCGATAAGGTCTGTCCTGCGTGTAGGTAAACGCATGTTTAGATTTGAGTGACATTCGCGACGAGGTGGGAACCCATTCTGCCATCAATTTGTTGAAGGCTTCTTGGGTGGCAGAGAATGTCTTGCAGTCCCAGACATTGTAGGCAAATATAACATCCATCGAGTCGAGTTTGTTGCCATCCATGCCAGACGCAACGAGCTGAAACAGAGCGTACGACCGGCGACGGTTCTTCGGTTCGATCCGCCGGGTAACAGAAGTATAATATTCACCCAGGTCATGTGGAAGCGCATCGAGGATGGAAGAGAGCTGCTGAGTGTCGAGACCCCTCACTGCTGATGCCACAAGGTCTTCCATCACGTATTTGACCCAGATGAAGACGCCCTCGGCCCGGCGGACAATTTCGGGAATTAAAGGGTACAGGATTGGGCGTATCGCGGAGTCCTGATCGAGAATTTGGTTTTCGCAGTATGTTTCGATATCTGACCTATTGTATTCCTGCAGGTGCAAACAGTCGACATCGTTGAACTGATCGCGGAAGCTTTCCCATGGTCGGCTCGAGAACAACACCTGGATGCGGCTTTTCGGTCCTGTGCTCTGAAGGAGATCTTTGAGGAACGCGCTGACATATTCCGGCGTGCCGTCGTACTCGTCCAGAGCATCAAGGAGAATGAAATGGCTAATTTCGTATTTGGTCTGTTGAAGAATACGGTGAAGTGTCTCCCGGAGCCTGTGGTTTGTCCAAAAGGTCTTGGGGCGTTCTAAGGCGAATCTCGGCTGGTCTTCAATTAGAGGCTTGACAAACTCGGACAGCCGAGGCGACGCCTCAAGCATTTGGAACAAAATGCTTCTCAGCAATCCCTCGAAGGACTTTTGGAGAAGGGTCCCACGACTGTGGAAGAAATGACGGGATGCAATCACTTCACGTGGCTGTGAAATCAGATTCCGCCCTTGTAGATATCTTCCAGTGCGCTCGTCTCTTGCGAGGAATCTCATCAATGTCGACTTGCCAGAGCCTGCTTTCCTACTTGGAGTCAGTGTTTATAATGTTTCTTCTGTTGAAGGGTGGAGGGGGCAAATTCGCATTTGGGAACAACGTCTATCGCTGCAACTGTATCATGACCAGTTGTGCGTTGCCAATGTGAGGAGAAAGGCAACTTCGTGGTTACTGACCCTTGTATCCAAAAGAGTCCATCTCCGCTTTCAAGCCATTTCACAAATGTTGTCCTGTCCGGATCGAACATCCACTCAAATGTCTTCGGCGAATGGTCTTCTATTGTCGTGAAACGTCCATCCAGTTCTGGGACGAAAAGTGTGTTCTTCAGTTCTGTGAGAAGCCGAGAAATCAGCTAGGAACTAGACCACTGACCGGGGCGTAGATTACCGTCAAACCATGCATCTTGTGCTGTTGGTGTGTCCAAGTGATTGCTGTCGTACAAACTTGACCGACGCACATAGGCACGGCCCGACCAGACTTCGTTGTCTACCAGTGTAGGCTTACTGCCTGTGCATATCACAACAAGCCTTCTCAGAACGTCAGCGCAGGTCGAGTCGTGGTCTGGATACTTGACCATGTCCGAATGATCCTTGTTGATGGCAAAAGTGTGCCTCGAGTCTGAGCCATAAAGGCCCCGCGTAGCCGACTCTCTCGTGACTAGAACAGATGAGGGTCCCTCTCTGGCAACCTTGCCATCACTGCGTTTCTGTGAGGTGGGATCGAATTCAGTGAGGACTTCTGAGGGCCTATGTAAGCCGGGTCAAAGCTTACCACTGCAGTTCGTGTCTGGACAGTCTCATAGGCCCAATGAAACCTCATCCAATGGATATCACCAATACCAGCAAACGTCTTGTCCAACCCCTCCAAATAAAGAGAGTTTTTCGCCAGATTCGTCACCAGCCTCTGATTTGGCTGTCCGCGCACAAGGGTCAACAAAGCCTGTTGCTCCATTCCCCGGTTTGGAACGCCGAACATGACTTGACACGTATAGAGTCAGCCTTGACGAGATCTTGGAAACGCACATCCACACAATGAACGCCCATTAACTCACTGCCACCCTGAATGTGACTGAGCAGACGAGTGCCCTCCGGCCCTGAGTCTGCCAACATGACGAGCGTCGTTTTCAGGACAATGCCGCCTAGACTATGCGCAATAAATACGAGCTGCTGTGTTGTAGTCGTGGTGTATGCCATTGGAATCAGTCTGTCCCGCAACGTTCCGGCTATTTCCCCGATTGACTGAAAAGACCGACTGTCCACGAGTGTAGTATTATAGCCGTAGAGTATAGCTCGAACCCCGGGGACACACGCCGGCAAGGTATCTCTGACCCACATGTACGATTTGTCTGAGCCCTTCGGCTGCCAGGAGCCAAACGGATGGCTGGCAAGCCCTGAGATGATGATGCAACTGGGAAGTGCTGAGCAGACGTTGGCCTCTGCGTGTAGAACGCATGCAGCGGGACACAGCACCTACTTGATGGTTTTCTCGTCGTCTGAAACATCGTTCAGTGGCGTGAAGCCCTCGAAGTGAGTATCCAATACCAGAGACTCTTTCGTCGAAAGGATACCCTCCAATGGTATCCTCCAGTCGGTCTGTTCCGGATGGCGATGGATCAAGGCCGGCAACTTCTTGAACATGAGTGTCGCCGTTTTTCTTGTCATATCCAGCGCATGACCTCTCGCTAAAGACTTGATTTGCACGTCGCTAGCATCAACATCGCCAAGTGCACGACTCAAAAGACTCCCCAGAGCCGCCTCGTCGACGTCATTGGGACACCCACGTAGCCTGAATACTTTCTTCATCGAGAGCCCAGACGCAACCAAAACAACAAAGAACAGATCACATCATAACTCGCCAGTGTGGAAGCAGCCTCCTGATATGATTTGAATAACTGTTATTTGCTTAGAGAGTTACCTAGGTATGCCCGCAATATCAGAAAGATTGAAACCCTGTGGGCGCGTAATGCAGGCAGGGGACATCTTGATCGCCAGCTATAAGCCCCCCAAAAGGTGATTTGGCGCAAGGTATAATGGAGAAGTCTCTCATAAGCGCCAGTACTCGGGCTTGGATTCGTCTCAGCGCCTGCTTGATAGACGCAATGCAACCTCGCGTAAAGCATTCCGAAGTCTGCCTCGGGAATAACGCCACACGCGTCGAATGAGGGTTGTGCGTGGCTCCATTGAACTTCAGCTTGATCCATTGCTTGCGTTCTGCTCTGCCTCTTGACCAGTAATGACGAGACACGCTTGATGACAGTACCCACTGCAGACAAACCCTAGACTGCAATGTTTTTGAGAATCACACTTTGATGAAAACTGTGCCCGTCACTTAAGACACGACTCTATCTGCAGCTTGCGTCAGAGACACTGCGACTGTGTTGGATTCAGCTCACACGAGAATCTCAGCCGGTGGCCTTACGTATGACAGGCCTCACTTTTCAATGCTCATGTCAGCGTCGCCAAAGGTATAGGTGGCATTCGTCGATCCCACCCGAAGGACGTCAAGGAACAGTTTCGTTAACTCCATGGATGGAAGGCCAGAGGCAGTGTACTCCATCCGCCATTTTCGGAATCCAGTAGCCTCGGTTCCGCCTCACAGCTGGCGATACCGGGCGTGGCACGGCGTGGTGTCGACCTCATCCAGCCGCGGCGCGAACTGCACTCCTTCTTGAGCTCCGAGCTTCTCACCCCGAAGCTCAATGCGCTGCATGAACACCTGTGGCTGGCAGGTCTTCCTGTGCCAGCTCGCCATCTTCGACGCCAGAGACTCATGTGAGTGGTACCTAGGTAGTCAAAACAAGGGCTGTGAAGCAGGATGCCGCTGATGGACGGGAAATCCAGGAACAGAGAGGTACTGCTGACCCAAAGACCGGACGAGCACTTGGTTTGGAACGATGGTGCCATATTCATCAAGCCGTTGCCAGACTTTCTGCTTTGTCATTCCTTTTGGGAACAGCATATGTGCTCTGGTCAAGAAAGAGAAGATCTCCATGCCGCTGCTGTTGGATTCCTCCTGTCGTATACTTGGCTGATCCAGTATCCGAGCGATTTCGACATGGCCTGTGAAATGTCCCTAGTTCCCAACGAACTGGACTTCGCTTCTTGGACGCGCTTTGTATGCGATTTTATGCGCCACTTAGATTTGAAGACACCAGCAACCATCGGTCGCCGATATCAATATGGCGAGTTACGCCTGACTAGGTTGAACTCGCTCACCCGGTTCATGCCCAGCATGTGGTCGGCCAAGAATCTGGTGTATGGACACATGAACTTCTCGACGCGGTACAAGGGGTTTTTCGACACAAATTTTGGTTGGTTGTTGGCGATCTTCGCATATGTCAGCGTTGTACTCTCCGCTATCCAGGCAGGGCTGGGTACAAACTTCCTGGCGGGCAGTGGCGCGTTCCAGGGGATGTCGTACGTTGTGAGCTTAGCAGCTCTCGTGGCGGCTTTTGGCAGCGCAATCTGGCTTGTGTTTGTGTTTCTTATTTTGTTGGCCTACCATCTCACGTCAACTTTCTTGTTCGTGCGGAGTTTGGAACTGAGGAGGCGTCTTGCTGCTTGATGGTCTTGAATTAGTACAAGCCGTAACGTTTCACAGGTAGCGGTGCGGCCTGCGCTAATCACCTACAGAGTGGGAGCAATTCGAGTCTAGTGAAGAAAAAGGTTCTTTCTTCGCATGACACATGCCATCCAACCGACTCTCTTCCAAAGGGCTACTGATACAATGCGAATCGGGTATCGGGTATCTCTCCATGCCATGGGTCCTGCTTCCGAGCCTCGTAAAACAATCGTTGAGGAAAGCATCTCTCCACATTATTCCATCTCTCTCAACTCCACGGCCTGTCCTGCCACGCCAACTCCCACTATGATGTGCCCATCTGCCTTAGACGGTGCTAACTCCATGTCTTCCGCGCCTCCTACCAGAAGTCCGGGTGCCACCGGCCGAGCCACGGCAACAGTAACCGCCTGTATCAAGTTTTCAGATTAGCATGCTGTGGTCTCTCGAGAGGATATGTGTCAGAGCAGCTTACAGGTCAAGAACCTAACAATGGCCGAAAGAACCGTGACGATGCCGTTGATAATAGACATGATCACGCCGGCAATGGCATTGATGACTGTCATGATGCAGTCGCCGATGCCTTGTAGGCAGGACACGACGATACCCATTTTGGATGTGTGTTGGGTTGGTTGTGTGTAATAAGGTGTTGGTGATATGATGTGTCTTAAGACGTTGGTGGTTGGGTGGTACTCGGCACAGAACTAACGTTCAAGAAATTTGTTGGTTCTATAGGTGCAGGAAGAACTCGTAGGTTTGTTGATGCAGAAGCCAGAGGTCTAAGGGAACAACACCAGCAGTGTCCCTACCTTATATCATGAAATTGCTTCGCGCTTGAGCCCTCTCTCACCCACCGCGATGGCACGGCGCGAACATAGAAGTTGACGTCATGATGCAATGAGATAAAGGTCCTGCACAAACAAAAGGCAAGCCTGCCCCTGCATTTGAATCACTGCAGCGAAGAAGGAAAGGAAATGTGACACGGGCTACGTCAAGCGGTCGCCAAGGGAGGAGGCAAAGCTCCGATTCTCTGGCGATCCGGGGGACAGGACGAGCCGAGAAGGGCCCACCACATGAGCAGTCTTGAGGCATGCCCGTGACGGTGCTGACCCGGCAGCTGCCCGGGCGGACGAGATTGCCATGCACTTGCTAGGCCTCGTTCCGGAATGGTGCGAGCCACGAGTTGGCCTTAGCAGGCCTAGCGACCATGGTTTGTGGGAGAGCTCCTTTGGGACGAGGGCATGTGGCACACGCCAGGCCAACTTCCAAGATTTGTTGTCGAGCTTTGCATATTGGGAAAATCTCACGCAAGAAATGTGACGTAGGTGCGGCTCCCAGGGGGGAAATGACAAGGGCCGGGGCGCGTCATCTCGACAGGCCTCCCACGTAGGTACTCTGGTGCTGTACGCCACAACCGCGGAAGCTTTAGAAGCAGGGCCCACTTAATAGCCTCATCTAGACCGTGCATACCCGCCTGTGCCGTTGCCGATACGATGTCCTTCTGTCCCGTTTGGGCCCATTGGGGGAGTGCTCGCCACCAGAGGGAGGGCTCCCAATGCAGCCCTTTCCGCACGAACGACAACCACACACGCTTCTCCCAACCTCATCAGCAGATCACTCGCTTGGCCTCTGCAGCACTTCAGGATCAACATTCACACACGCGCCGATCGACTTCGAGTCCCCCGCACAACGCCTTTGGACATGATGGCATATCAAATGCGGGCCGTTGATCCATGCGTTCATCAGGCGACACCAGATGATCCTTCCGGAGGCCCCAGAGCGGTGGTGCAACTGCAGGGCCAGCACGGCTTACTGACTCCCGGGGCGACTCTACGTTACCCTGCGCGTGGAGTATGGATGGATTCATCGCCCTCGGGACTCGAAAATCTCACGCCTGGGCAAACAGGCAAGGCAGATAGATCATCGATAGCCTAATAACACGCCATCAGTACGACTCACGCTGTCTTGACTCGCTATGCCAGTGTGCATGCTCGCCGCGCATCAGTCCGACCTGCAAAACGTCCCAGAGACACTGCTCCGGACCCTGGTCGCCATGGGTCCAGCGTCCCGGGAGCCCGGTCCTCCAATCTTGTTGTCGAGAGTCGAGACAGGCCAGATGCGACTCTGGGTTGTCGCCGTCGCAACCTTGGAAGCGACAGCTCCCGCCCCTCGCTTTGACCAACCCCCCAGCTGGTTTTGGGTTTCATTAATAAAGATCAAAGAACGCCCGCGTTTGTTGGCCATCTCTCAGGCCTCCCAGGAAGCCCACTCTCATAATGCTGTTTTGCATTGGCGTCGCGACCAACTCGGGCCTTGTCCAGATTCGTCCTTGACTCCCACTCTGGGCAGCTGCAACCAGCCTCCAGAGTGGATGAGGAGCTGTGATCGTACAACGTGGTGGGTGGCAGGCACACAAGACGAGGCTTGCTGTCACGGATGAGACGCCATTTCCTCCTTCTCATTTGCTATCAACAGCCAGGCTTACCTAGGTAAGAGCTCTGAGTTACCGTGGACATTACAAGCGTAATAAGGTGTCGGTCTGGACGACAATCCCTCGCAGGCGGCTGGTGCGTTGCCCGCCCTCTGGTTTGGTGCACTAATCCCTCGACTGAAGCAGCTACCCACACCGGTCAGGTCAACATGACCATCCCGATTTTGGCATCGGAACCTGATCAACAGAGATCTTGTCAAGAAGCTGAGGTGCGAGCATGACAATACCATTGTTGATCGTGAGCATTTCGGCTGGGTCATCTGATAAAGATGAGAATGTTGACCCGTCAACATGGTTGTGGAAGGAGAATAGGGCGAAGTCATCAAAAGGCTCATCACAGACCTGACACGTCTGAAATCAGGCCCATAATTGCCCACTTTTGTGCGCTTTAGTTCACCTTGTCCTTTAAGTAAACTAGCTAACCAAAACACCGTGCGTAAGATCCGCATTGGCGTCCGACAACACTCTTCCGCAGTTGTCCACGACTTGTGTTTGTGCGGATGTGCTGACCAACCCGATATTGAAAAATTCCCACCGAGATTCTGGCAAGCGGTTTGGCCTGCGGTTGCTCTTGTGCACTGTTCAATCTTCTCGTGAGTCTGGTGGCTTTTCCCTCGTCCAGATCGCGATACAGACTCTGTATTTGCGACCTGGTATCAGCATCGTCTCGCAAGTGAAGGGTCGAGCAAATCGGCGGATTTGGCTCCAAAGAGGGATATTGGGTTCCTCACCGTGTCACATTCTCGCAACACATGTCGAAGGACATTGCCCATCGCTGGCACATCCTGTATAGACACATATCGCAGCACCGGTCGCAGCAGCGGTCGCAGCACCTGTCGCAGCACCTATCGCACATTCTATCACACAACCTGTCACAGCACCTATCACACAATCTATCGCAGCACCGATCACAGCACCGATCGCACAGGCGGTCGCAGCACCGGTCGCAGCACCGGTCGCAGCAGCACCAACTCTCGAGGAAGTCGGACCATGCACCCGCCCATGTCTTGCCATCCGAGCTGGAGGCTACTCTGGCCTGCTGCCATCTCGACAGGCTCCTGGAGCCAGGGTCTCTCCCCCTCAAGAGTGCCTCCATATCGGATGCTGAGTAGCCACTGTTGTCGTGCAGGGTGGATGTGTGGACATTGTCGACGGACATGGGAGGCTGTGGTCGGGGTGGGTTGATGGCAGGCCTGTGCAGCTCGATCGCGATGTGGTCTCTGTCATCTGGCGAAATGAAGCGTGGTAGACTCGACATCGGAGATTGTTTGGCCTGTTGAGTTTCTCGATGAGCCCCCCTGGGATCAATCCAAAGTTGGGTATCTGGCGTGCCGTCGAGTCGAGTATTCAAAGAAATCGTGTGTAACTGATAGGCCGGGCACTGCCGACTTTATGACTCGGATTAATGACTTCCTGTCTCCTCCTGTATCCGCAGAACAATCCGGAATTGCCAAATGGCCGAGGAACAAAGCAAAGTATGGCGTTGGGGTGCGTCTTCAAAGTCTAGTTACCGCGTTAGAACCGGGCTGAGATGTATTTATCTCGCGTTGAACATTGCATACTCGAGTTCGGTCATGCGCTCATCGAACATGACCTGCTGCAGGAAAGACACGAGAATGATCTGACTGTCACGCGGCAACGGCAGTGCAACCCTCGAGTTTTCTTAACGCCGATCTCGTGCTTGACAGGATCTTAACGAGGTGGCAGCTTGCTATTATGCATAAGACACCTAGGATTATTCTCATCATCTCTTTGTCTTGATTTGATGTGTTATTTTAGAATCATGTTCAACGGATCGTGAGGAATGTTGTCAGCCAATGGTTTCTGTGCCCCATGTGAAGATCTCACACAAATATCCCATGCATTGTGGTAAGGCAGTATCAGAATATCAGCTCACGCACAGACTCATGAATCACCCCTGGTTCCCTCGGGAGTTGAACCAAATATCACAACAATTTGGGCACGGGAGTGCCAATTTACCTAAAATTGCGCCAAGCTTTGGTTTAATGTTTTAAAACATTTGCCAGCATCAAATGACGGCATCAGACGATGCTGTCCAGGTCGCTTTGTAGGAGAATGAGATACTCTTATTATCCATATTGTAGAAGACATCAAACTTGAAAGGGACAAACCTGTATATAGAGTAGATTAACTATTGCTTATTTCACTAACATAAAGACCTATTCACCTTAAAGCATAGATGAATACTAATATCTATTGTTTTTTGCCACTTGGTTACGCGTGTACTATTTATAATATCTCCCGCAAAGATATTTGAGTTGGAACATAATATGTAAATGCCCTTAAAGACGCGTTTTAAAACTAATACCAGCTTTAAAAGAAATCTGTACTGGGAAGTCAACTATCCCTCCTGGAAACTGGAGACCAAGTACCTAGGTATAGCCGAGAGAAATGCAATTAGGACTAGCTCTGCTCCTACGTTGCCTTCAATCGGGCAAGTCACGTCGGCTACTCACAAGTCAAAAGATGGGCTGTGCCGTCTGATAATCCACTTGCCTCAGAGGGCAGCAATAAAAAATTACTTAGGTATAAAATCAATTTCTACTAACTTTAGCATAGAGACTACGCAATAGGATAGTCTAGTTGCGCTATAAGACAACCTTAAAGATCTAAGAGTTTTAGGGATGAAACTTACATCGATCTCTGCTAAACTCTATTCTCTTTTAATTTATATTTGCTTTTATTAGAGTTGCTAAATTAGTTATTGTAATTAGTTAATATCTTTAACTAAAACTAATTATAAATTAACTAACTAAAGTTAAACTATATATAGTTAATAATAAGTATTAATTTTAATTATAAAATTACTGTAGTTAATTAGTTACTACTGTTAAAACAGCATTCTAAAGAAAATGCACTAAATTAGGTAAGGCTTTGATACAAAAATCTATACATAGAAAAGACTTGATTTTCTAGCTAGCAATTAGCTTAGAAAGGCTAACGATCTAACTTATATAGCTTTTAAAAAAGTTTTAAAAGGGTTTAAAAGTTCTTTTGCAAGCTTTACTAATTTGTACAAATTAGCTAATTATTATTTTAATAACTATAGTATATTTATATAAGAATTTATATTAAAATTTTAATTTTAACTATATATAGTTTTTAAAATTCTAACTAAAACTATTTATAAACTACTGTAGTTAGTAGAAAGCACTAACTTTAACTACAGTAGTTTGTAGTTAGTTAGTTAATAACTAATAACCACAAACTAATTTAGCAACCCTAGCTTTCATTACGTTCTCTCAAATCTCGCATCTCTTGGTTTCAAATTACGGTGGACCACACCCCTTGGTTCACTTAATAGAGCTCAGTCATTCTGATAATCCAGCAGAAATGCCTAGTCATGGCCATGTTCACTGCATAGAGGACTACATCTCTTCATATTTCAGTACTTGTAATATATGCAAATTTGAAAGGGTCCAGATACTTCTAGTTGGTACTGCCTTGAAACTCCATTGACGTTTGCTTCAGTAAGCAACTTTGCCTCATTGGAATTCTTCTCCGAACAGTCTTAGGCTGCCTAATTTCTTGAAGTACATGTTCATGCTCTCAGTCAGGACATAATTGGTACCAAGCTCTTGAGAGACCATATCAATGCCTACGTGCTGATGTGGCAATGTAGTCTTCTTGGAGGCCCATCTAACCCACATTACAGTTTCCTTGGAGTCGATTGTGTGCATTAGAACTACATTGACATCCAGACCAGAAATGCACTTCCTGTATAACAATATAGATCTCACCACCACAAAGAAGTGCCCAGTGACCCGTGAGGGGTGTGGAGCATTCAAATTCTTGCCTTCTTCTATCCCATTTCCCTTCTATCTAATGTTCTCTGACTTCTTCTCATCTTCTGAACCTTCGGCTTTCTCATCTCTGCTGTAAGATTCGTCAGTCAAGATGTCAGAATACTCTGGCGATGCTGAAAACCCCCAGTCGAGCGTCGGCGTTGAAGTTGGACTGATCATTGAGAGGATACAGAAGGGAGACTTGGCTGCGAATCCGATCCAGCTCGACGACGACGATGTCGACAACCAATGGGCCGACGACGAGGCCGCCTACGAGGCCGAGATCCAGCGCATCGAGCGCAGCGACCCTGTCGTAGCCCCGGAAGAGGAGGACAAGAACAGGATCTCGACCGAGACCGCGGCCGCGGAGGTCCGCTGCGCTCACTACAAAAAGGGCGCCCGGAACCCCTGCCTGTGTGGCTCTCATGAGGAGATGACCAACTACACCGTGGGCGGCGCTCATCTGGAGGTTGGCCACGTCGTTGGCCTGGTGGGTGAAGTGCGCGTGGGACGCTACGCGATCGATTTCATCGAGATCACCCAGTTCCTTGCTCATCGCCTCACTGGCCTGGTCTTGGTCCGCGGCGTGCCCTATGCGAGAACCCGGAACCTGGATGGTCGTCTCCCTCCCTACAAGAACGAGGTCTGCCAGGTCCTCGAGATCGACAGCGATGATGCTCGCCCTCCTACCGAGCAGGGCGCCATCGAGGTCGCGGTGGATGACATCCAGCCGCAGCCACGAACCCTCCACATCACGAACAAGTCCTTCCCGGAGTGTCGATTCGATGCGGCCTGCTACACCTCCAAGGAGGACAGGGAGGAGCGTGCCCCTCTGACCTGTCGGTGGGCCCACAGGTCGTATTATCCGGACAAGCGCTTCCGCCGTGCCCAACGCCCCGTCGATGGAGAGGTCTTGGTCCACTACATGGCAGGAGATGTCGTGAGGAGTCGACACCGCACTTCCGACGTGGAGCGCATCAAGATCTGGCGGCAGTGGAACTACACCAGGGGCGGCTCATCCATACGCGAGGGCAAGACGGAGGAGGGTTGTACCGCGCAGCCCGACGGGAACGGCCTCTACTTGCGCCTCCCGGGACAGGAGTACACGGCCGCCGACATGTTCTCGGGCGCCGGTGGCTACACCTGTGGGTCCAAGATGGCCGGGATCCTCGTCGTCCGCGCCGTCGACCACTGGCCCCGCTGCAACGCGACCTACAGGGCCAACCACCCGGAGGTCGAGCTCCACGAGGCGGACATCATGGCCCACTGCAACGACCTGACCGTCGAGCGCGGCCCCGTCGACCTCGTCCACCTCTCGCCGCCCTGCCAGACGTGGTCCCCGGCCCACACCTGCGCGGGCAAGAACGACGAGGCCAACGTCGCGGCGCTCTACGCCTGCCAGCACATCGTCGAGATGCTCCGCCCCCGCTTCCTCACCTTCGAGCAGACCTTCGGCCTCGTCCAGGCCCGCTACCTGCCCTTCTTCAACGCCCTCGTCCGCTCGCTGACCCGCCACGGCTACTCGCTCAAGTGGAGGGTCTTTTCCCTGCGCGACTTCGGCCTCCCGCAGGCGCGCAAGAGGCTCATCATGATCGGCGCCGCCCCCGGCCAGCCCCTCCCGGGCTGGCCCCGCCCCACCCACAGCGCCGAGCCCGCGGGCCGGGGCCAGAAGCCGTTCGTCTCGGCCGTCAGGGCCTGCCGCGGTCTCGTCGACGGCGAGGGCCTGCACGACGCCTCGGGCTCCCGCGCCCTCGACCGCCCGCCCTGGGACGGAAACCTCCCCATGAACCGCACCATCACCACCTCCGGCGGCCAGGCGTATCACTGGGACGGCCGCCGCGAGCTGACTCTGGCCGAGTTTGCCAGGCTGCAGGGTTTTCCCCACGACTACAAGTTCGTTGGGCCCTGCATCAAGAAGCAGATTGGGAATGCCTTCCCTCCCGTCGTCGTCTACCAGTTGATGAAGCACATGAGGAGTTGGCTGGAAGAAGTCGACCACATCAAGACCGTGCCCGTCGATGACGAGGTCATCTCCATCAGCAGCGGTGACGACTCTGTTGCTGACGACTGGCATCGGGACGGTGGCAGTGGTGGTGGGCAAGACGACGACAAGCCACGCCTTGTCGGGGATCAAAAATACCGGCAGCACGATCTCTCATTTGATCGTCGTATCGACGAGTGGCAGGATCCGAATCGCGGTCTCAACGGAGCGAAGCCCCTCATGGGTATAGAGTACGAGAGCCAACAGCTCGACCGAGGCACAGGTCCCGCGTCTGCGGCCGCATCCCCCTACACATCAGCCCCTGCGGCGCAACAGTCACTCGATGAAGACACGACCTATGAGGAGAAGATGCAGTGGGCGATCCGCCGGAGCCAGACGGCGACGTGCAGAATCAGAATCAGCGACAGCTCTCGGGGCGATCGCCACCGCCGCAGTAGTAGCAGCAGTGGAGGAAGCAGTAGTGTGGTCATCGTGGGTGCGCAGCGGCTTACAACCATTATCATCGACGACGAGGAGGATGAAGCCGAAGCTGGCCCCAGCTCTGAGCAGATCGGCCGGGCTGCGCCCCCAGACGATACTGAGGGCACCACATCCGCACAGAGTTCGCCAGCCAACGTACAGCCTGCCTCTGTGGGCGCGTGGGCTGGCGTGCAGGAGCTGTCTCTGCGCGGCGCTCGGGCAGAGACAGCTGAGGCTTTCCATGGCCTGCCCTCGGCCAGCGCGGAAGATTTCTACGACTCGAGGATCAGACACTGGCAGCGGGACTGTTTCCCAGGCCCTGCAGCCTCGTCTTTCCCAGCGTCGTTCGTGGCGGGACAGTGGCAGCCGGAGGTGGGTGAGGTTGACCCTATGGCTGTTACGATGAGAATGAGTCGCCAGGATGCGGTAGCGAGGACTGTGCAGGGGAGTGACGAGGAGGCCTGTGGTGCTGTCTCTGTAGGCGATGAGAACGATGGACACGAAGGCGAGGGACAGAATAAAGTCATTCTGAAGCGTTCCTACGAGGGCGTGGGCGACTATTCGGAGGGTTCGCCGAAAAGGCATTGCGGCAGGGAGTAGATGCGGTACTTTGGATATCACACCAAGTGGCGTTGTTTGATGAGAGGTATCGAACAATGGGGGAAAAACCCAACTACGTCCCTAGGAATATGTGATGCCGTTCTTTTGGGGCCCATGGTATCAACGCAGAGTCGTTGACGATACCCAGGTACATATTGTAGAGATGTTGTCGCAGATACTTTTAGTACTATTAGTACTTTTCTATCCCTACATAGACCTCGGCAATACTCAGTGGTAATATGTGAAATACAAGGGACAAGGACGTTGATGTCGATGTGACGGTACATCACAAGATCGATCAGCAGAATGGCCGGACAGATGTCGTCTACTTGATGCATCCTTGAGGGTACAGAATTCACTAGGAAGTTGATCCGGAATAAAGCCAACAAAAGTCTATGTGGTTATAATATGTACTCATATGTACTAGAAAGGAACCAACACGCTGTGATCTATCCACCAGGTATTTCCCGGGCTCCCAGTGCTATTCAAGAACACATCCTCGGGCCACCGATATGGCTCCACAGCAGTGTCGTTCAATACAATAGTGATATTACTCGCCAACTCAGCCGAGACGTCATAGCCAGGGCCCTGTAGAGATCTCAAGTTAGCAATTGTGCTTCTACACATCTCCCTCAAAACACCACGAGATTTCGCAGAGCTGCCACCATAACCTAGTACCAACCAAGGAGCATCCGAAGGGATGCTGCCGCGCCTGACAGGAGGCATGGGTTGTCGACCACAAGAGGCAGGACAAAGACAAGAAACAATAAAATCATGAGATCCCACGTACATAATCGTCCCAGGTGGCCATGAACGTATAGTTGTCCACCCTGGGCAGAGTCGCCTGCCACTCGATGTAGCCAGCGGGCAGGATCGAGGAGTCGAAGTAGCTGTCCATGAAGATGGACCTGTGGGCGTCGTTCCACGGCCGCCCGAGGGCGCACTCGCCCTCGACCTCGGCCTTGGTGGTCCAGTTGTTGGCGAGGACCTGGGTCGAGTCGATGTACACGCCGTACTTGTTGGCGAAGGTGGTGTTGGTGCCCTTCCACGCCGTGATGCCCCCGCCGCAGTGCCGGAGGGAGAGGGTGGACTTGGCGATGTACAGCGTGCCGAAGCCGTACAGGAAGTCCGTCTCGCCGGCCACCACGACGTCGTAGAAGTAGGCGTTACCTAGCTTGCCGACGTAAATCTGCAGAGAAGGATTAGCACCGAACCGAACCGGCTGCAGGGAAGACCGTGGTGGGCGAGTCAGCTTGAGTGGGTGCAGCGACTTGCCGTATCCTGCCAGCTGTAGAATCCACACGAGTAGAAACCCGCATTCGCCCTGGACACGCCCAAGGCATGCGCGGGCCCGTCGCTGTACGGCGCGTACTCGTTCCGAAAGTCGATGTTGTACGCCCTGAAGTCCCGCGTGCCGAACGGGGTGTCGTCCGGCACGGGGAAGCCCGTGGTGCCGGACCCGGTCAGGGTGGCGTTCAGCGTAGGCCCGATGGTCAGCACGCCGGTGTAGACATTGTCACTGAACAGGTCCCCGCCGACGTTGGCAGAGTTGTACCAGACCTGCACGTCGTTCTGCGCGGTGCGGTTGTAGCCGACGTCGCCGGCGTAGGTCTCGCCCCGGCGCGGCAGGTCGGACTGGCCGAGCAGGTACAGCGGGCCGGCGCGGGTCACGTTGAGCTGCTCCGAGTAGTTGCCCGCGGCGATGAGGATGTAGTAGGGCACGGAGTCGTTGGGCAGCGAGAGGATGGCGGACTGGATGGAGGTGAAGTGGGCGCGGGTGTCGTTGAGGGCCACGTAGACTGTGCCGTTGGGACAGCCCTGCAGCGGGTCGGCCGTGTAACTCTGGCACGTCGCAAAGGTCGTCGCTGGGTACGGCGCGGCGGTGTTGTTGTCTGCGAGGACCGAGGCGGTGAGGCCCAGGGACATGAGAGCCGCCGCGAGGGCTGCTGAGGAGGAGCCGAACATGGTGACGACGTAGTCCTGGTGGTTCAGGCCCGGAAAAGAATGACTTGACGGGGGATCGTACGTGACCAGACGCCGTCTGGTTCACGACGACGCAGACCGGAAGGGCCGCGACTATATTATAGTCTCGGTTTTTTGGGTTCCGCCCCCCCCCCCCCTTCCCCCCGCGTATATTCAAGTGTCAAGGAGGGTGGGTTCCTGATCCACGGGAACGGTTACGGGTTACATTGTCACCCCATCTTACCTGGGGCTATTCCCAGATCTCGAGTTGACCCACCCCCCACAGTGTCCCAACGGAAAGTGGATATCAAAATCCACGAACGAGAAGCCTGCGGAGTGCATCTCAGAGCGAAGACCCTGCATGATGGCAAGCGAAGAAGAGCCAGCAGAACTGGCAGAGTGAAGTATGGCAAATGACAGACACATCTGCAGCAGACTGTCGGCTCTAGAGGCCAGACTAGAATTGGTGTCTTCTCCGCATTTGAACCCCAGATTTCTCCGCGTGGGGTAATAAGTACAGCAAGGAGGCAGATGCGGCTACTCCGGGTTGGACTGCGGGTAAAGATGAACCGCCAGGGGTAATGGTCGGGGTCGAGTTCATCCCATCATTTTCATTGACGGAACAATTCTCTAGGCCCTGGTTTAGGGGGCCATTTCCACCCCAACGGGTGGGTGGTGTGGCCTTGTGGCGTACAGTACACTTCTAGGCCTTCTGGTGCCGCGGACCGACCTGATGGCTTCGGAATTCGGATGAGGACTACTTCGTGAGTGACAGACCTACGTAACGTATTCATGAGGGTCGACAGCCTTATATACTTACATTATCTAGTACTTGTTATTTGTGGAGAGAGCACGAACACACACACACACACGTTGTAGAGATTTGAGTCATGTTCTACAAGACACGGACCAAGCAGGTCCATCATGGAGGCTGCAGTTGTGGCTACAACCAAGGGTTGCACGATGGGACGGACTATGGTCATTTTCCTTGACTCTTGTTCCATCGTTCGTTCCCACAGATAGACGGCACAGAAGGAGTGAGGCTGCCATTGCGGCTACTTCACTACGGATTCCTTGAATTCTTCGAGAACACTCCACGCCCCTCAACAATTGACAGTTGCTACTTCCAACACAAATCATTTGCTAGAGTCGGTCCAGTGCTCGTATATCCCCTTGTAGCAAATAACAAGAGAACGGATATTTGTACTGTCATTTTCGGATATTTCACTATAAGTGGACCCCCTTATCGCTAGTGGATGTATGAATCAACTCTACCATTTGCAACCTAGCTAAAATCGCAGCAATATAGATATAGCATCTATTACGGCACATTTTAGTCAATTATACTTAATTATAGTCTATTATACCCTTATCTTCTTTCTATATCGTAAACCCTTTATAAAGGCAATTAATTAGATAACGCTGCTACTTAAATATACTTCTTTATCGTCTCCTTTGCAGCTGTTGCTAGTTTGTTAACAGTTTGTTTAATAGGCGCTTTGCTAGTCTTAAGCCTTTTAGTCGACGGCTTGGTCGACGGCTTAGTTACGGCTTAGTCGACGGTTTGCTAGACTTTGTTTTATATACCTTTTTTCTTGTACTGCTAGCAGCTCTGTTTCCTTCGTTAGCGACGACCTTTGCCTCGTTGTTGGCGACGATGATGGGCTGTTATAGTAGACGTTATTTTCGGTGCCGATTTGATTAATTAACGTTGTTTTTGTGCCTAGAAAGGTTTTTTGGTAATGCGCGCAGTTAAGTATTGTGTAAAAAGAGATTTTAGGTAAAGGTTGTAAAGTTGTAAAGGGGATTAATTACATTAATTAATTGAAAGGGTAGGCGGTTAGGTGGGTGGTGGGGTTTTGTATAAAATCTTATCTTATCAGATCTTATCGAAGGACAGCTTTTGATTGGGTGCAGCCATTGCGCTAGTAATTTTGCAGTGAAATATCCGAAAATGACAGTATAAATATCCGTTCTCAATAACAATTGGGCTTCGCAGTCTACCACAATCGATGTTCAAATATCCACAGAGCATCTTGAACACACGTCGAGGTCCAACACGGCCAGTCAGCTCTAGTATGGCATAAAAATATATTATCATCCTCGGCCTCATGGTCTACCCAATCTCTTTGTATGCTTCTCATCTCTTAGCAGGGGCGTAAACTCGACAGTCTCGAAGGAGATCGTGACATGAAAATGCTCTTTCCCGCGCTCCTCTTCCTGTGTGAACAGGAAACCACAGCATGGCTCTTTCCAGGTCTTCGAGTGGCCACCTTTGGTGTTTAGAATTCCGAACCATCACAGCAAACGTTGATCCATTGTTTGTCATCCCTCACACACAACTTCTTCCTAGGTACCGCTCGGCGGAACATCGGGTTAGACAACATCATCAAGTCTGCTTGACTAGCGATTTATTGCCAACCCTTCTACTCATCCTCGGCCATCAACCGTCTCCACACATCGACGAAGCCCAAGGCGTCTTCACTTCACCATCACCACAGACACTCGGCACCATAGGGAGGTGCAATCGTCCCAAGAACCACGCATGCGAGAATGATGAGCATTCTCTTCCCATCAGCGAGAGGTTCAAGAAGGTGCACTATCCCAAACGCAGCCGACGACAACACAGCTGCTACAAGACTCTGTCGAAGCCCAACAAAGACCCAAACAGAGACCCCCGGCCGGCCGATGACAGAGATTGCCTTCAGCAGCGTCTTCCCGCTAGACAATTCTCGCTCGGTGAATTGCCTTTTCGGGAGACCAAAAAGCGGACCAGAACGCGGGCCAGGAGTGATGGGGTGGAGGTCGACGAGGACAGCCGTCGCGCTTCTGCCAGTGAGGCAGCCCAAACGACCCACCCGTGTCAGCCGTGAAGATGGAGGTATGAGAGTGGAAGAAGCCGCTCGTGATGGGGATTCCAAGGCTGATCAAGTTTCAGGACAGCGCTCAGAAGACGAAGACAAGGGGATTTGACGTCTCGCAGCACATTATATACACTGGGGTAGCGAATATCATGAACCAATCTCCACGTTACTCCAATAAATCTGTCAGATGCCGCAGCGTGACATATCCTCACTGAGCTGCAACATATGTCGCGCCATGCGGCCAATCCAGGAACTCCCAGGCGTGACATGACGACTAGTAGGTTAAGTCAAGCACACGCCTTGCTTTTGCTTACCAAGATATCGTGATTGTATCCAAGCCAAAACGCCAAAATCCAAAAACCTCTACAAAACCCATCCTTGTACAGTGCTTTTTGCTGCGAGTCCAAACAGCACCACGACTGCCGACCGTCTGATCAGTCCTCCTCGCTCACCTCGCTCTCCGAGTCGACATCCATGCCTTCGCCTTCGCCCTCGCCCTCGCCCAGTTCCTGCGCCAGCATGAGCTCGAGCTCGTCATCGTCAACCTCCTCAGTATGGGTTGGGTTCTGTCTCCCCACCGGACTCGGCAGCTTGAACCCGTCGCCGGCACTGCTGTCCCCGGCCTCGTCGTCGATGAGCAGATCATCCTCGTATTCGGCATCGGCGTCCTGATCCGACTCCCCGCCAGACTCGCCCTGGTTCGCCATAAACTCAGAAAACCGCCGAATCCCCGTCGGGAACGGACTCGCCTCCTTCGCGGCGGGCAGGGAGTGGTGGCCTGTCGGGGGCTGCGGATCCGGGTATTCGACCTGCAGCGGGTCGTCGCCCGAGTCCTCGTCCTCCGAGTCGGCAGGGGAGCGCGACCGCTTCGGCTTGGGCTCGGCCTCCTTCTCCTTGGCGGCGGGTTCGGCCTTGGCCTTGGCCTTGGTGGAGGAGGACGAGGGCGTCGATGCTGCGGGTGCCGCGCTCTTCTTGCTGTGGAACATGCTCGCGCTCTTGGCGGGGTTCTTGCCCTTGCCGCCCGCCTTGCCCTTGCCGGGGCCACCCTTCCTGTCCGTCGAGACCTGTATGCTGCTGTCGAGGTGCGGGTGCTCCTCCTTGAGGCTCTGGGCGTTGTTGTTGCTCGGCGTGCGCGTCAGGTTCATGTTGAAGGTGGAGTCGACGCGGTGCAGCACAAACGCCTTGCGCTCCGGGTCGAAGACGAGGGCATACTGGTTGTCCTTGGCGGTGCGGCTGCCGTTGTAGCCGTACCTGCCGCCGTCGTCGCTGTAGGTGAGGTCGTAGGAGTTGTCGGTGGAGGCGACGGGTCTCAGCTTGGCGGCGTTGGGGGCGGTGTCGCTTGAGAGGGTGGGCCTGTGGTTGTCTGTGGGAGGCAAGGTAGTCAGAAAGAGTGAGGTAAAGAAACGGGAGACGAGGGCTCTGCTCACATCTGATGGCGGTCAGGATCTCCTTGGGTGATTTGCCCAGCAGGGCGTCGCTGAGGATGATGGGGTATTTGGAAGGCTTGGTCGGGTCGACGACACCCGGGGGTGTGGCGGAGGCGGCCATAATGGTGGCGATGGTGATGACAATGGTGATGGAATCGCCGGCGTGGAGGAAGGGAGATCAGAGGCGCGGAGAGAGCACGAGCAGAGGAAGAAGGATGACGGCGGCGTCCTGCACGAGAGTAAGTGCAAAGATCGCGTGTTTACATTGCCTGGCAGGTCGACGTGGGTGGAGAGGAAGATATCCAAAGAAGAGGTGAAGAGATGCTGTAGGTGAAGTCGTGGAGGGGAGATCGAACAAGTGCAGTCCACTGAATGTCAGCCCAAGGTCGGCAGTGTAGTGTTGTCGGATCGGCGGTCGAGTCGCGAGGCTAGTCCCGCTGATCACCCGCATTCTGGGGGCTTCCGAGTGGCTTTGTGCTGGGTCCTTGGTGGTTCCAAGCATCAGCCTCGCTAAGTTAGCGCCCCTCCGCCCTCTGCCCTCCGCCCTCTGGCAGGCTCGGCAGGCCTAGCAGGGTCCAATCTGTCAGACTCAAAACAGCAGGGCACGGGTTCCACTGACGCTCCCGTCCCGAGATTCGCTCTGTCAGCCACTGTTGCAGTTGCTCCACTGGGGCACCGCGCTTGACCCGTGAAAACGAGGAAATGAGGCAATCGTGAGAATGAATTGATTCTGCTGATTATAGGTCGCCTAACTAAAATCCTTCGTAACGTTATTCCGCCCCGCTGAAACTAAGCTTTAACCCTTAAAGCTGCTAACTAATTAAATGCCTAGCCTATAGAATAGAGGGTTTTTACTAAAGAGCAACTCGCTTATAAAACTATAAAAACCTAGCAATGTTATAAAAACTATAGCTTTAAACTAATATTTTCCTTAGCTTAAATAAACTTATCCCTCTCTTATATTCTCTTTAAGTTAAAAGCCTTTTTTAGCGACATTATATTTATTTTGCTATGCTTATTAAATTTCTTTATTATAATTACGTCTTTATAACTTATATTACAACTTTTAAAGATAAGCTTGCGTTAGAGATAAATATAGGGTTTTAAGTCGCTAATATAGATCTTTTAAAGTTTGCTTATACTTTAAGCAGATTAAATTTAGTATAACATATTAAAAGCCTTTTTTACTACTACTATAAAGCTTGTTTAAGTAGGGTTAAACTTAAAAGTAAAATCTTTTTTCTTATTAAGCTTTTTTTATATTTACTGCTTATTTTTAAAAACTTATAAAAAAGTTAAGTTATGTTTCTTTTCTTAATAGTTAGCATAAAGAAATGTTTAATTAGCAACCTTTTTACGTTAAAATAGCGTTTTCTTAATATAAAGCTTAATAAAGTTTTACCACTGTTAGTAGTTAAAGTTGCTAGTAGTAGAAATATTAAAATAAGCGTTTTTAATAATGTGTTTCTAAGGTTTAAGTCTTATAAATACTATTATAAAGTAGAATGCAAGGGATAAAATATAGTAAGTATTAATATTTAATGCAAAGAATAGCAAGCTAAGATGCTATTTATTAAGGTTTTATTTATAGCAGTTAGCTATTTATTTTTTAAGTTAATTCTTTATAAAGCATATATAGCATTTAAACAAGCTAATAAAGTTAGAATAAGTTACTAGTCTAAAGATTATTTTAGTTTTATAGTGGTTTATAATAGCTTTAATAATATTGTTAAAGAAATAAAAACTATTATTTAAATATATTACGCACAGCTAACTAATCAAAGAGCTTTAGACTTTTAGCTAGGCATTAATAATAATTAATTTATTAGTATATTAAAATGCTATTAAAAAAGTAAACTTAAAAAAGTAATTAATTATTATTAAAATATATTTTAATT